>PVHP010005992.1:0-62384 GCA_004024765.1 Zapus hudsonius
GAGGGCTGGACATCACCTCTGCCACAGCACCGCAAACAGCGGCAGGAAGGTGTGCCAAACACTGACAAGGGAAAGCTGGCTTATAACCCCATAAGCCTGCCCCCAACAACACAGCTTCATCGAGGTTGTAAAACCCAAACTGCCATCAGCTGAGGATCGATCTATCAGAACACATTCAATTGTTTGTGGGGGACACCTGTATCAAACCATGACACTATCTATCTATCTATCTATCTATCTATCTATCATCTATCTACCTATCATCTATCTATCTATCTGCCTAACTAACTAAATAAATCATTTTCATTCTGTTTCTATCTACACAGTACTGAAATTTGAAATTACACTGATAAATAACTGCTTCTCCAATGCTATAAGCTATAAGTTAGTTAAATACTTTAACCCTTGCCAGAGTCATTAACCAATGTAAACAAACTCCCCCTGATTCTTACCCTGGAGCTCACATTTAAAGCTGTGATTATGAGAATGGGTTTGATTGGAAGTTGGCACCTACAATTAGGGGCCTCTATCTTTTTATTTTTCCTCTGGGGATCCTGGCTGCAATGCTGTGTTAACAGTCAGCATGCGTCACCTGTGGTGTGTGGATCTGGTTCAATAACCAGGTAGACTTGCAGTTGCTCAGCATTCCACGTGCCCTCGAGGGAAGCAAAGAAGACATTTGAGGTTCTTTCTCTACAGCTTTCCAAAGGCAGGTTTCCATTAGACTGCAAAGTTTTTCTACTTTGAGTAGCTATTCCAAATATAGTCACAAATTGGGGGTAAAATCTGTTCCACCATATGCTTATTTTATAGACAAAAAATGAAACCCAAAAAAAACCAAATATTTTTGACATATACTTAAGACATTTAAAATCTATTGTAGAGTGTAGGTTACTTTCCTTCTTTACACTAGACTGACTACAAGTATCTACAAGTATTAGTTTGAGTGACGAAATTCAGTAAGTTCAAAGCCATTGTCTCCCAATTGAACTAGGTGTAATAAAGAGTTAGTGTCTTAATGGTTACTTATTTAACAGAATCTGTAGCATGAAACAGAAAAGAAATACCAAATACTTTTTTTACATCAGAAAATTTTATTTATTCCTTTTTCAAATTCAAGCACAATATATTTATTCAATGGTTACCATGTCTGAGGAAGTATTTTTACTTTGGACACTCCTCAGTAAACAAAGTGGTTATAACTTTCTTTTTATCCATACTTATATTTTATAGAGAAGAGCAATGCTTGAACATTAGATAAATTGAGAAGCCACATAGTTTATTGCAAGGTAATGTATATAGAAGAAGAAAAGAGATATAAGTAGAATGCAATACTTAAAAGTAACTGATTTTACTTTTTGAAAAATTATTGTAGCTGTTTTATCAAGGCAGCATTAAAATATTTAGAGACTGCCCATATAAAGTTAAAGAAACACAGGATACTCAAAACATGCCAAAGCAGAAACCCCAAAGCATCTAAGAGCTCACCTACCACATGTCAGGGAATTTTGCAGAAGTTAGGGCAGAGTCTTCAATTCTGTTCCAGTTTATCTACCTGTCTGTTTTTTGTGCCAGCACCAAACAGTTTTTGTTACTATGGCTTTTTAATATATCCTTAGGTCAGCTGTGGACCCTGACTTAAACTCAACTAACTATAGTTACTTCAAATTCGACAAACTGGCATAAAGATAGCATCTTTAACAAATGGTGCTGGACAAATTGGATAAATACTTGCAAGATAATGAAACTAGATCCTCTCCTCTCACATTGTACAAAAATCAACTCCAAATGGATGAAAGACCTCAACATAAGACCCGAAACTCTGAAAACCCTGGAAGAAAAAATTGGGGGAACTCTCTATGAAATTGGAATTGGAAAAAAAAATTCCTGGACAAACCTCTGATAGCCCAGGAAGTGCAAAAATCACTTAACCAATGGGATTTCATCAAGCTAAAAAGCTTCTGTACAAGCAAACATACCATACACAAAGCCAATAGACCACCATCAAACTGGAAATTAATCTTTTCTAGCTACAACACGGATAGAGTTCTAATATCTAGAATGTACAAAGAACTCAAAAAATTAAATAAAAACCTATCAAACAGCCCTCTCACGAAATGGGGAGCTGAGCTCAACAGGGAATTCACAGAGGAAGAAATACGAATGGTCAACTCCCATTTGAGGAAATTTTCTTTTTTTTTAATTTTAAAATATTTTATTTATTCATTTTCAAGCAGAGAGAGAGAGAAAGAGAGAGAGAGAGAGAGAGAGAGAGAGAGAGAGAGAGAGAGAGAGAGAGAGAGAGAAAGAGAAAGAGAGAGAGAGCACACCAGGGCCACCACCTGTGGGTCTAGCATATGTGGGTACTGGGGAATTGAACCAGGGGCCTTAGGCACTAGAGGCAAGTGCCTTAACAGCTGAGCCATCTCTCCAGCCCTTGAGGAAATTTTCAATGTCATTAATCATTAGAGAAATCCAAAACAAAATAACAATGAGATTCCACCTTACTCCAGTCAGAATGGCAATAATTTAAAAATCTACCAACAATAGATACAGTTGAGGATGTGGGGAAAAGGCACCCTCATTCACTGCTGGTGGGATTGCAAACATGTACAACCACTATGGAAACAGTGTGGAGGCTCCTGAACAGATTGGATACAGAGCTACCAATGGACCCAGCTATCCCTCTACTGGGCATCTACCCCCAAGTTTCCTTACTGAAGCGCAGAGACAATTGCAAAAGAGAAAAAAGAAAGATTGTAAGAGCCAAGAGGAGCAGGAATATCCAGAAGCATTGCCCCCACATGACTGACGCTCTCACAACTCATAACCCACAACCCCATGGTGAATACCAGTTGAATGGGAGCAGGGAAGAGTGAAATGGTGGTACCGACATATGACTTGTTCATACAGAGTTTCTACTTAATAATAACCCCTCCCCCCAAAAAAAGTTAAAGAAAAAAACAGAAGGTATCTGTAAAAATTCAAGGGAAAGTAATAGTGGTTTGGGAAAATGTAGGCAATTCATTTGACAGAGGGTAGCAGGATACTTAAAGTCATTTTAAGACCCAATTGGTATAGTTATTTACACATGTACTCAATACTATGATTGCTTTTTGAATAAAAATAATTCTGGCCCCTTAAAAATAAATTGGGGGAGTTTTTTTTTTCTCTTCGTTTTTTTTTTCCCTAGGAGGAGATTGAATAAATTTGAGATTAATTCTTCACCTTTTTGACAAAATTTAAAAGTTAAACAATGAAGGCCTTAGAACTTGCTACGTAGAGTGTTTAGTTTCATGAGCTAACATTCTGTTATAGCAGTTACCTTCCATTGGTGGGACAAAACGCCGGAGGAGAAACATGGAATAGAAGAAAATGGTGGATTTTCAGCTTATGGTTTTTGAGGAGAAAGCATGTTAGGGGCAGGAAGTGGGATGACATCATCACACAGGCATTGGGTGGAAGTCAAGAGAGTGAACTCCTTGGATTATATGTTGTTTACCTGACAAATAACATTCTATTCTATTGAATCCCTTTCAGCAAGAATTAATTAGAGGTTCAGCTAACTTTATATTTCTTCCCCAAAGTATTGGTATTTGTTTCATAAGTGTCTTCCCTCTGAATTCCTAACTGCCCAAAGAAATTGTTTATTATCGATAAATTAAAAATATTTTTGAATATTCATTTTTTTCCAAAAAGGAAAAAAATAACAAGTGGACTTTTCAAAAGAGATGCCTGTTTTGAAAAAAAAATCATTGCTGTTCTTATTTGGGGCCATGTTAAGTATAGAACATTAATGAGGCAGATGTATTTCTGTAAGATTTTGGATGTGTGTCTCTCAGAGTTTGTGTGTGTGTGTGTGTGTGTGTGTGTGTGTGTGTGTGTGTGTGTGTGTGTGTGTGTTCTTATTCACTTTCCACAAATCAGGACAAATTGAGAAATATGGTAGGAATGGGAGCTGTGAGTATCTAAGCCTCCATTCATTCATTTGGTACCTTCAGCAACTGTTCCAACTTAATATTCATGAGTTGGTCTCCTTGCTGATGGATTGCTTCTGTACACATCAGAATTTCTGGACTTGTTCAGAAACAGGGTGGGTAGGTCATATTAACTGCTGGCATTTCTCTGGAAAGACCAGGCAGACACATCATATGCTTTTTTCTTATAGTAATAAGTAGAGAAGAGATCAAAACTTCACTCCAAATTCCCAAAAGTTTCTTATTGAAATTTTCTGTCCCTGTTTTGGTTATGGACACATCAATCTCCACCAAATCACTACAGTTTTTTATCAGTCATAGAACCTAAGGGTCAGAGTATCTTTGCAGTCAACCTCCTTAAATGCAAAGCCATCTCTCCAGACCTGCAGCTACCAATTCTTGACAGATATCATGTTTAGCTAAGCACCATGAATCTTCTCACCTCTGCAGACATTTAATTGATGAATCACTAACACTGCACTTTGCATCTCAGGAATTAATGTCAAATAGACACATTTCTACTACTCCCTGAATAGCTCAGTAGTTTACATTTTTAAAGCAAAGCTACTCTGGTTAAAAAAAAAAAAAGTACCTGGCCACATGTGGTTACACTGAAATTTTGGAACTTAATGAGTTTCATCCTCAAAGGAAACTGTCTTTATTTTAGATAAAGGCCTATGTCTTTATGAGCTGCCCTGATTCTCAGCATTATCTAAAGCCCATGACTCTGCTTTGGCCATTCCATGCAAACGTCTGTTCACCAAACTGAGAACATATCTGCTTATAGGTAAGAATCAGTAGGTCTTCCACATATTTTAATCCCAGGAACATTGTGATGAATTATTCATTATGGAAAACACCATCCTAATGACTGTTGACACTTGTCTACAACAATGGCAAATTGTCACTTGCCCTTATCTCTCTGAAATCCCATGAAATCCATTGACATTTAAAAAAATGTCTTTATTGTCAATCATTAGATACATTGTATGAGCAAATCTTGTGATGCTACCCCCATTTCGCTCCTGTCTGTCCCCAACTCACTGGGGACCCTCCTCAGTGGACATACTGGATCTGTCCATGAGGTAGGGAGTTATGAATAGCACAAGAGGTAGCCAGTTTTTTCCCCTTCGTGTGTTGTTGCTGAGGGGAGCAATTTCTCTGGATATTCACATATGACCTGCATAGTAGACAACAATACAAGTTTGAAGACATCTCTGGAAAAGATATAAAAGTCTAGTGCATGGACAGTGCAGGATAAAGAATTCATAAAGGGACAGACTGATATCACACAGCAATGAGGGACCCTGCTGAATCTAGAAACAAAATCAGCTCCCAAATGGGCAGCCTGAGTAATGCTGGAAGGTGTTGCACGAGCTGCCAGGGGAACCTGACCAATGATATCCTGAGAGAGCAGGAGGCATCTTCAAGTTACACCGACCGATGGCCTGAGAGTGCAGAACACACTGCTCTATGGCTCACCAATCTAGCAATATTTGTCTGAATTGACTAATAATAATCTCACTCTCCACTGGAGACTCTGTATCTTTCAGAAGGCAACGAGAACCGGGACAACTGAACTCCACCAAAGGGACCAGACTTGACAGGGGACACCCATGCAGGAAACAATCCATGTAGAGCCCTAAGACAACCTCTAAGAAGTGGGATGATGAGTAAAAGATCTATTCCCACAGCAAGGCAGATAACCTAGGGAAGGACAATGGAGAGAGGCTCCAAGGGTGCCCAAAATTGTCTAAAACACAAATTTAGAGACTCTTACAAACCTAATAACTATGCAAAATTTAAATTCACCCACTATGACTCAGGGAAATTTGTGGAAGAGAGGGTGGAAAGAATGTTAAGAGTCATGGGGGGGGGGAGAATAATCAATGCATAAGAAGGAATGTCACCATGGATTCAATGGCTTTATCTAATAATCTATGATACTGAGCATATTGTTGTGTTAACATATGTAATTTTAAACCAATAAAAAAAAGAATCCATAAAGGGAACTGAAAGTTGAGTAGAACTGGGCATGCACATAGTGTAATTTATTTAAATGCATAGCCTTGTTAGCATGAAGTTTATTTAAAAATAACAACTATATCAATTATCAGTGTTGACACAGCGACCTTCATCTTTTAGTGATAAAAAAATCATGCAACTAAAAATTATTTGATTTGTGCTTGAATTCAGAACTGATGCTTTGAACCATTTGCCTAACATGTTTAGGATGTAGAATAGACAACATGGGAAGAAAAAAAAAAGACTAAAATCTACTACTTCCATTAATGAAGGACTGTGATAAATCTTTCGCTCCAAAAGAGATGTAAAAGCAAAAGAACTAAATAATCTCATCCGTGGCAAGTGGGACATAAATGGTGGTTGGAGATGCCTTAATGCCAGGGTGGCTCTTCCCTCTCCCTTCACCACTGACTATTTGGTCTAAAGTTGTCCACCTTTCTGTCTCCATCCCTGGATTTCATGTCCTTTCTGCTCTGAGATGTGATGGGATGTACTCGTTGTCTTTCAGATGTCCACTGCATTATTTTCTGCTCTCCTCTCTCATTTCAAGCTATTTTAGCCTCTAATGTCTGTGTTATTATTTAATTTTATATCCTAATGGTCTAAATTATATTCATGGTTAGATGCTCTGTATATATTACAGAAAAAAATCAAACTTATGCTGATCTGGCATCCTCTCCTTCAGCCACAGGATTAGAAAAATGAGCTAAAGTGTTCACTGCTGTTCTGGCCTGTGACTAAAATTAGCTGTTAAATATCACGGCCATAATTATTTTTTTCTCATACTCATCATGTTTCTATGGTGCTTAAGATGTTTGTCGTCTATTCAGTCATTCGACCCATCATGTTAAAATGATAAATGTCAAATGTACAGAAAAAACAGAGACAATCTATTATTTTGTAATGGATATAGACTCCCTATTATAAACAAGGTTATACTCTTGTTATTAATATACCAGGATTAGGATTTCATGGAAGCATTGAGTAATATTGGAACAGCAGTTAACTTTTTATTTGTATTTTTATTAAATAGAAACTTTGCATGCACAAGTCACATGTTGGTACCTCCATTTCTCTCCACCCTGCCCCCATTCCACTATGGGCCCTCCTCAGTGGCATTGTTGGTATGTTTCATGGGGGTTGGGGTTATGTGTTGTGCACAGTTACCTTTTTAACCTGTGCTTTTATGGAATTAGTGCATATACTCCTCAGTTACTCTCATCTCCTAGTAAGCTACTGCATGCAGTTTAACCAAAGGAATAAGAGACCCTGAACACTATTGTCTAATAAAATAATTTTAAGTTCTATTTTGTCTCATCAGCCCAAAACCCTGACGTTGGCATTCTGCTATCTTTCTGCCTCTCTGAAATGGATTCTGTCTCTTCCTTGGAAGCCACTTCCTGACCTTCTGTGATTTCTCCTGATATTCAAATGCTTGTTCAACAGTCTTCCACGATCAGTTCACATAGCCTCAAAATTCCATCAGAAACCTTTTATGCTAATCTCTCCCACATGTGTTTTTATTCAATGTGACATGCTTGGGTTTTAGCTAAATGGACATGGTTGCATGAATTTGGTATAATGTAATTGGACCATAGTAAGTCGAATACTAACATGTGTGAAAGTGAATCCATTCTTCTGCCCTTTCTGCTTCCCTTCTACTCAAAGTCTGTGTATTTTCTTTCTGGTATACAAACAGTAAGTTTAGTATCTCATCAGTAATAGATTCTTTAATTCTTTTTTTTCAAAGAAGACAATACCTATTATGTCTTTTCAATATTAATGAAATTAATAATCATTCCTGCATTGCTAAATCTGTTTTCTTTGTTCAGGCTCAGAGGGTGTGTGATGTTATCATATATGCAGCTTTGCTAAAATTTCAAAAAACATTCTTTTGGCACACAAAGCAGGATATGATTCAGAACCTGAAATATGTGTACCTGTGTTCACTGCAACCACACATATTATTACTCCTTTGTCAAATTTTTTCCTTGGATAATTGGTTAGTATTCAGAGAGGCTCCCAATGGTGAGGTGCCTCATGGATTATTTTATTTATTTATTTATTTTTATTTATTATTTTTTCTATGAGCTGCTCCCATGAGGGAGGCAGTCTGCCTTGCTTCACCAAGATTTTGTCTCCCCTCACCACAGTCAGACCTCATTAGGTGCCACATTGTTAGTTTGAGGTAGATAAACCAGTTGGGAGGTGTTTTATTATTTTTTAAAAAAAAATTTGAGGTAGGGTCTCACTCTAGCCCAGGCTGACCTGGAATTCACTGTGTTGTGTCAGGGTGGCCTTGAACTCACAGAGATCCTCCTACCTCTGCCTCCCAAGTGCTGGTGTTAAAGGGTGCACCAGGAGGCCTGGCTCAGTTGTGAGATTTGTTGAGCAAATTCATTTGGCTCTCCTATGGGGTTCACTTTAGCATCTGTCAGTAATAAATTGGTGCTGATTATCTTTCTTTCCTTTGTTTTGTGCTCCTATTTATACATAAGCCAGAACTTTTCTAATACAAAGGCTGCAGATACATGTGCAAGGCCAGATTCTTTTCATCTGTTGGCCCTGGGCACAGAAACAAGATCAAAGCATGATTAGTGGATTTCCATTCATTTCTCTTAATGGAAACAGTAATGAGAGGAAGGAAGAGTATGAAAAAACACAGGACAATGGAACATGGTCTTTCTAGCATAAAAATCAAAGCCATTTTGGAAGGTGAACAACGCACACTCCTATTAAATGAATGCCTCATCAATCTAACCTCAGAGGATTCTGGGAAAGAGATTGCGTGTATTCTCAACCTGAACAAATCATGGGTAAATATTATATGTATATATGTATATATATATATGTATATATATATATATACATATGTATATATATATATATGGATTATTATGCAGGCTGTCCACATACAGATGAGATATAAATTCCTAACTATTGTAGTATGGATTGACCAGTACCCAGTTAAACTAAATATTTTAGTCCCCGTGACTTATCATAATGTTTGTTTTTATATCTAAAGTGCACTTATGCTTCATTTATCTTTTAAAAATTTTATTTATTGTTAATAAGTAGAAACTCTGTATGAACATTTCACGTGTTGGCACCCCCATTCCCTCCCTGCCATCAGTACACTTAGAGCCCTCAGTATTCCTGGAACACTCCGAGGGATGGAGGGCTATGAATTGTGCAAGTAGTAAACAGTATTTTTTTTTGCTACATTTATCTTTGATTTAAAATTCAGCTAGAAAAAAAGATAAGATAAAATTCATCCAGTTATTTCTTTTACAAACTTACCCTCTTCCAGGTTATATAAGGAGTGTGTTTTAAGAGGGCTTTAATCATGCTATGTTTTGGTTTATCTTAGTATCTACAACACTGAATTACTTATATCAGTTCTGAGGTGTAAAAATATCTATGCAATGTGATATCCAGGTCTTCCCTTTGTAGGTTTAATTGCATGTATATTCTCAGAATAGTCTTAGGTTTGTTTGAACAATATTCTCCCAAAAGTTTAATCAGAAAACATATCATAAAGAATCTTTCAATCTCTGGACCATAAGCAGCACACCGTGAGTTTGGTCACTCACTCCATCACATTGGGTGTCTCATATGTTATGTGAAGTATTTTCTAGGTATACTTTCAACTAAAATGGAAAATAATTGAAACCTACAGTGAATGTCCTAATCAAATATGTAGGCAATATAGCTTGGCTAAAGTTGGTTTCATTGCACCTTAAATCATATACTTAGGGGGTTCCTACTATAGGGACTTATGTAGGTGATGGGGACATAGGAAGTGGGGAGCTTGTTAAGAACATAATATTTTTAGCTTTCTCTTCATCACATTTTCTACTTTATCCCTCTTAATAGTCACTTGATTGAACCAACTCTTTCCCCACCAGAGCTTTAGAATACCATAACTTTCTAAGCACCGCTGAGTCAGCAAACAGTTCCCTGTCTCAGATGTATCCTTTATAAAGTAGAGAAAATAATACCTGATCAATTTGCTCTCTTAATTGGGACAATACTATGAAATGGTAAAACCAGTGCTATTTACTTGTTAAGTATTTAAACAGTGTCAGCTAATATTAGTTTTAAATTATTATTTGTGTATTTTTTTCCTACCATCTTAGAAAACTGATGTAAATGCAGGTGGATATATACAGCAGTACACTAAGGTAGCAGCTGGATCCTTCTCTCCTCCTCTTCCTCTTCCTCCTCATCTTTTCCTCTTCTTCTTCCTCTTCCTCCTCCTCCTCTTCCTTATCGTTGGTATCATTGCATGAGATCACATTAATGCACCCTATGAAACTTTCACACAGATTTAACGACTTTTACTTTCAGATATAAGATAATGCTCAACCTTCATTAAAAGTACTAACACATATGAGTTTTAAAGTTGGTTTAAGGGACATCTTGACAATATTTATATTTAATAAGCTTGTTCTTGTTTTGAAAAATATTAGTACTCTGTGAATTCGGATATTGATGGATCTGAGTTTGAGACCTAGCTGTGCTTCTTGAATGAAATTAATGAGAAAAGTCATTGAACCATCTACAATCTTGTAAGCAAAGCAAAATAATTATGTCTTTTTGTATTCCTGTATTATTTTAGTTTTTCCTTAGAAAAACAAATATAGACTATTGGTCACACTGTCTAGTTAGTAAAGTTTCCACTTAAATGAAATCTGGTAAACAATTTATTTTCAGAATAATATTTGGTAATTATGTCTGAGAAAGGGGACCAAATTTAAAGGCAAAACATTAGTGATATCAACAATTACAGACTGTTGCTTTTGTCTTTTCTGAATGGAAGAAAAATAACTGTGTGGGCAGGGTAGATCTTAAAATAGGACCCATATCCTTCGAACATTGATTGCATATATGAGCTATTTTCCACAGAAAGACTTCATTTAAAAGAAAGTTTGAGATGTGTGTGTGTGTGTGAGAGAGAGAGAGAGAGAGAGAGAGAGAGAGAGAGAGAGAGAGAGAGAGAGAAAGAGAGAGAGAGAGAGAGAGCGAGCACTAGTGCTTTCTGTCCCAGCAAAGGAACTTCAGATGCATCAGCCACTCTGGGCATTGGGTTTTATGTGTACTTGGGAATTGAAGCCAGGCTGGCAGGCTTTACAAGCAAATGCCTTCAAGGGCTGAGTCCTCTCTCCAGTCCCCTTGAAAAGATTTCTATACTTTATTTCACCTTTGCTGGGGGAGTGATGCAGCAGGAATTTGGGTTGTAGTTACAGCATTTTCATCTTGGGAATGTGGCACAGGATACTAGGTGAATAAAGGTAGATGTAGAATTATTTGTGACTTTAAAGCAAAACAAAATTATCTTGAAACAAAACAAAAATACAGGGAGAGTAAATTACCCATTGGACTTTCCCTAATTGAGACAGGAGGCCAAATTGTTAATTGCCTTTGATATGTTCTAACCCAGGAATGGTGTAAAGCTAAGGTTTTTTTTAAAACAATTTATTTTATTTTATTTATTCATTTTCAAGTAGATAGATAGATAGAGAGAAGGAGAGGTAGGGAGAGAGAGAGAGAGAGAGAGAGAGAGAGAGAGAGAGAGAGAGAGAGAGAGAGAGAGAGAGAGAGCACACCAAGGCCACCACCTTGTGGGTCTGGCTTATGTGGGTCCTGGGGAATTGAACAGGGGACCTTAGGCACTGGAGGCAAGTGCCTTAACCGCTGAGCAATCTCTCTAGCCCTAAAGCTAAGTTTATGGAGCAGCATCAATTATTTATGGTATTTCTCAAAGGGCAGCCATAGTCCAGAGATACCTCCAGTAAGAACATCTATAACACTCTCCTCCGATCTTCCTTCCTGAAGTGCTCCATACTTTGGGCTGCTTAAATCATAGTTATTAATTTAGTTTTTTTGCAAGAAATAGAGAGAGACTTTTAAGATTGAAATTTACATTGTGTTCCATGTTTCTTTATTGACTTCATTACCTAGAGCTCATCACTTCACAATACCTGGACCTGATTAATTTGTCCTTAAGCAGGTTGAATGCTCACCAGCTGCATTGTCCACTGAGTGGCTATAAAGAGGGTGTGAAAAGATGGGATTTATAATGGTTTTTCACTTGGCAAATATAGACAAGTTTAATAAGATTACCATTTTCAACTAAGCTATTGAATTGAGAAGGCAGTGTCATTAACTGAGCACAGATGCATAACCTGAGAATGATATCCTGATTTTTCAATAGGAAAGATGGAACATTTTATATAATTTCATTAAATAAAACCAATTAGGAGTGTACTTCTTTATATTGCAAATAAAACTTCCAGAGACTCTTCCTGAGGAGTCATTAATATCCTTTTCCTAACCTGTGATACGTCATGATTATTCATTATAATTTTATTGATAAGGCCTTGACAAGAAATAGACATCCTTTAACCTTCCTTGTTATTTAATAAGGGAGAGGGCTTCAGTGGACTTCATTATAGACCACGAAACTGTAAAGGAGAAAACTAATGTTCGTTACTTTATATTCATTGGCAAACCTTAACCTTTAGGAATCATTAGTTTTCGGGATGGTCTATAAAGTTAAACCGAGCAGCGCAAGGGCAGATGTGGAAGATAGGGGAGGGGAGAAGATCATAAACACATCATCATTTAACATTTGTCGAAAGGCATTCTTCCAGTATCTAGGCTGAACTCAAGTAACAAAATGTTTTCCAACCTCAGTTTCCACAAATAATCCAGCAGGTGACAGTTAAATTGCTTTTTAATGCAATACAAAGTAGTAGTTCTCCTTGAGTGTGTGATTTATAGGTGTGCTTATATTTATATTAAAAAACACCTTCTTTATCAGCTGTCTACTTCAAGTGATTGTCAGCAATGGGAAATCAGTAGTTCAAACACTTTAGGATTTCTATCTTTAGTAGATGAGGGGGTGTTGGCACATGTTTGGTGTGTGTGTGTGTGTGTGTGTGTGTGTGTGTGTGTGTGTGTGTTAACCCTCTATAGTTTCTAAAATGAATAGCATAAACTGATTGGCTGATGAACAGCAGACATCTGATTGCTATCATTGTAGAAATGCCCAAGCTCAATGCCCCAACAGGCAGCTTCACTGTCTGCTAAGAACCTCCTTGCTCATGATTACACATGGTTTTGTTATAACCTCACTTGGCAGAAGGGAAATGGGTTTTTCTTGAAACTCTTTTAAGTGTACAAAACCCAGAACTCTTCCTCATACCCTAAATACCTCTCAAAGGGACTGTTACCACAAAGGATGAAATGTCAACATATGAATGTTAAGAGATACAATATTGCAAACAAAAAGTGTGCATTTCCTCAGAAGGTATCAAATGTGTCATAGTCATAAAGTAACTATTAGGCATGAATCTATGGATAGGCTTTGTAGTTTGGAGGGGGTGGGCAGAGTTGGGGAAATTCAGATGTTTTTGCTCATCTATCAGGCTGCCTGGCTGAGGGCTTACTGATCTAAGAACCTCAGCTTTTTACATGTAGGACACTCTCATATTTCCAATAGATTTATATTTGTGCCAATGCCACTGACAGGATCACAATGTGAGAAGACTGGATACACAGCAAAGGAGAGCGTGCACACTTCATGACTTTACACAAACTTTGATACCTCATTGATCAAGATACTGTAGAGGGGTTGTAATGCGACAGTATCTTGATCACTTTAGAGTACCCCAACCCCTATGCACTGGCCAATCACCCGGGCAGAATGTGTTCCCGCCACTAGCTGCACAAATCTTTTTAACAGAATATTTTATGAATTTCCCGCCGTGTTCAGTGATTTGCTATGATGAAAACCCACTGGCTCAAACTGTATATATGTTGGAAAAAATTTGCAACCCGGGTGCATGACTCCCACTACGCCAGGCAGGTCATGTACCTCAGCTGGCTGGAAATAAACCTCACTGTGTGACTTGCGTTATTGAGTGTGTCCTCTGTCCTTCTGAGGGGTGGTCTGCCACAGACCGCAACATTTGGGGGCTCATCTTCAGGGATTAGACTTCTCCTCAAGGAACAGACTACCCCGATACCAAGGTTCAGGGAAACCGCAGAAGGAGTTTTGGCCACATCCGTCTGGAGGGACTAAGAAGTCCCTGTCTGGATCTGGTTCAGGTTGAGAATTCTCATCCAGGTGTAAGGAAAGTGTTCCAACCCTGGAGGTTCCACTGTTGGAAATCATGGGAGACATCCCTGATGGTCAGTAGTCAAGGCAGCGTCCTCAGTGGACACTGTTTGGGCTACTTTCTGGTAATGATCCTGATCTTCTGTGAATGGTATGAATGACATTGCGCCTGTGAGATTGGTGTGGCTGACCGGTGGACCGGTGGATGTTTGAGAGTCCTGTGAGAATCTGTTTTGCTTCTGGTATTGTGTCTTTTGTTCTGTTTTCCCTTGTCTGCCCTTTCTTGTTGCTTACTATGGGACAAGCTCAAGTAACCCCAAAGACTCTCCTCCTGAGTCATTTCCCTGAACTCTGAGCCAGGGGGCGTAATTTTGGTGTGGAGCTGAGAAAACGTAAGTTCAACAATTTCTGTTCATCAGAATGGCCAACCTTTAACATAGGATGGCCACCTCAAGGAAATTTTTCTTTAGATATAATTAAGAATGTCCAAAACGTTATTAATAGACCTGGCACTCAGGGCCATCATGACCAATATCCTTTTATCTTGATATGGCATGCCTTAGTAGAACCCCCCCTCCTTGTATGAAGCCCTTTATCCATGAAAAGCTGGAGGAAACTCCCAAGATATTGGCTGTTGCTAAGGCCAGCCCCCAGTCTCCTCAGCTGGTCACCACTGTTCCGGAATCCCCCAACCCACCTAAGAAACCTATTTTGCAGGAAGGACAACCTTCTATCCATCCCTGCTAGATCTAGAACATGAGGAGAACCCCCCACCCTATGCCACTGCTGAACAGCTCCAACCTGAGGAAGCCGAGCTCCCAGAACCTCCCCACTCGACTACCTCTCCATCAGCACCCCAGGCACTGACCTAGGAGCCTGCCTGGGGACTCAGACCTCACAGGAACTGAGAGGAGGCCCCAGAGAAAGAACCTGATTCCACTTCTGCTGTGGCCCCCATCCTTCCAGTCCAGGCACTGGGCAATGCCAGTCCCAATGGGGAATATGTTTATCAGTACTGGCCTTTCTCGAGTAGTGATCTATATAATTGGAAAGCCCAGAAGCCTCCCTTTTCTGAGGACCCCAGAGGCTTGACTGATCTGTTTGAATCTCTTCTGCATATGCACAGTCCCACTTGTGATGAATGCCACCAGCTTCTTAAAACTTTATTTACCACTGTGGACCATGAGGAGATCCTCACGGAAGCCAGGAAAAAATGTCCCCTGTGATGACGGATGACCAACCACCCTGTGGAACCTGATTGATGAACATTTTCCTTTGAACAGACCTGAATGGAATTTTGGAAACATGGAAAGTAGGGAGCATCTCTGAGTCTACCACCAGACTCTCATGGCAGGTCTCCGAGCAGCTAGTCGCTGCCCCACCAATTTGGTTAAGGTAAAAGCTGTGATGCAGGGGGAAAATGAAAGCCCGGCCATGTTTCTTGAGTACCTCCAGGATGCCTATAGAAAGTACACCTCCTTAGACCCATTAGCAGAAGAAAACCAGTCAGCAGTGAAAATATTCTTTATAAAATCAGGCTGCCCCAGATATTAGGAAGAAAATATAATCAAGAACGACTTGGAGAGATGACTATATGAGATTTGATGAAAGTGGCTCAGAGAGTTTTTAACACTCGTGAGACCCCGGAAGAAAGAGACAACAGAATTAGAAAGGAGAATCAGTAATTACAGGAAAGAATTCGAAGAGAGGACAGAGAGCATCAGAGCAGGGAAAACCAGAGACAACAGAAGGAAATGCTGAGATCTTGATGGCGGGCATCAAAGGAGTAACTGGGCCAGGACTTAAGCCAGCCGGACTAGTCAGACCTCCAAGGACCTGATCTAGACTAGCTAGGGAGTAATGTCCTTATTGCAAAGAATACAGACACTGGAAGAGGAAATGTCCCAAGCACCAGGGACAACAGGGATGGGATCACAGATCTGGCAAGGACACCCAAGTTCTACAGGCAGAAATGGATAGTGATTAGAGGGGATGGGACTCAGATCCCCTCCCAGACTTGGGTCTTGGGTAACTGTGTATGCAGAGGGGAAGCCAATGGGATTTATGCTCATCACAGGGGCACAATATTCATTTTTCAATAAACCTACTGAGACCTTGTCCCAGAAAACTAGCCTAGTACAGGGAGCGACTGGGTCCAGAACATATTATTGGACCAGTATCAGGTGGATTTGGGCAGGCACCAGGTGACTCATTCCTTCTTGGTCATTTGTAAGTGTCCTGCTCCTCTTCTAGGATGTGATTTGCTAACCAAAGTGAAGGCTTGCATTCACTTTGAGCCAGATGACATCAAAATGATGGATGGCCAAGGACAGCCTCTCCATGTTTTGACCATGTCCCTAGCTGATGAATATCACTTGTTCTGGTGGAAGAATTTCCCACTACCAAATGAATGTCCTCAGGGAATGGCTTATTGGATCCACACCTACCACAATGCCTGGATAGAAATTGTAGGTTTAGGGCTGCAGTACACCAACCCAGTGACAGTGGAACTCAAAGCCTATGTCCAGCCCATTTGGGTCCACATCCTCTAAAGCACAGGAGGGAATAACCCTTCACATTACCCATCTTTCAAAGGCTGGGATACTGTGAAGGGAAGATATTAAAACTTGTGGGGGAATAGCTCATGGGTTCTGTAAAAGCTGTTCCTGTGTCTTCTCAAACAATGGGAAATTTTCCTGGAAATCCCCCAGGAATGGGGACCTAACTTTTCTTAAATTCTCCTTGGTCATAGCCAAACATCAGTTAAACAGGGACCTTCCCTTTTTCAAAAATGAAAAACACCAGTGTGATTTAATTAGGCTGACATTGACAGAACAAGGAAAGACAGATAGATGATGGGTCTAGGTCTAATGTGGGGAATGTCCAATTATGAATACATGAGCTCTAGATACTCCACTGAGAAATTACAAGTGATACTGAGAATAGAAAGCCCCCCAGAAGCCTTTATCCCCATAGGACCCAATGATATCTTGGCCCCCCAGCTATCTCTTCCTCCACAAGTTATGACTATTGAGCCTGCACCCACTCTTCAGCTGGGTCCTGGTCCTACTAACCAATCCCCAGAGGATCCGCTCTGGCAGCTTATGCACACTATGTATGGGGCTTTGAATGATACCAGCCTAAATTTTACTACATCGTGTTGGTTATGTTATGATGTAAAACCCCCTTTTTATGAGTCTGTGGGACTGAATAGTACTTATAACTTGTCAGAACAGGAAAACCCCCCTCAATGTTCTTGGGGGGGGAAGAAAAGTTGGAATAACCTTGCCGCAGATCACAGGAAAGGGGGCTTGTTTAGGACAGGTACCTAAGAGGATACAAGAATTATGTACCATGCTCCATGAGGTGTCTAATTGGGGCACAAACACCAAATGGAGAATTCCCACAAACAAGGGATGGTGGGATGTATGAAGACTGGCCTGACCCCATGTCTGTCAACCTCATTTTTAATGCCACTAATGAATTTTGTGTCCTGGTAACTGTGTTGTACGCTAGCCTATATCATTCAGAGTACAGCATGTACCTTTACTTAGATAAAGATTATAACCGGAAAATCAAGAGGGAGCCCATCACTGCTCAGACCATAGCTACCCTATTTGGCCAAGGTCTATCTGGAGCAGGAACAGGAATAGCATCACTAGAAACTCAACAGACAGGAAAGGCCTCCATCCAGGCAGCTATAGATGAAGATAGAATGGAAACTTCTATTAGTCATCTGGAGAAGTCTCTTACTTCCTTTCTGAGGTAGTGCTCCAAAATAGGAGAGGATTAGACTTGTTATTTCTCCAGCAAGGAGGGTTATGTGTTGCCTTAGGGAAGAGTGCTGCTTCTATGCTGATCATTCAGGGGTCATAAAAGAATCCATTGCTAAAGTAAGGGAAGTTCTAGCAAAAAGGAAATGATAAAGAGAGGCAGGAGAGAACTGGTTTGAGTCCTGGTTTAATAGATCCCCATGGATGATGACTCCGGTTTCTACCTTGCTGGGGCCTTTATGAATCCTGTTACTAATTCTGACTTTCAGTCCATGTGTCTTAGCATTTGTTAAGGAGAGAGTAAATATAGTCCAATTAATAGTTCTAAGAAAAGAATACCAGAGGTTTGCTAGGGTAGGCTAGAATGAGCAAGATTCCTCATTATGAACAGCAAAAGGGGGGAGGAATGTAGAGGGGCCTTAATGTGACTGCAGATGCAATTGCCCCTCCCCCCAAACCAGAGCTCTTCTGGGAACAAGGAACTAAAACTGGCTCATCTCTGATAAATGTAGGGTGGAGGGACAGGAGGATGCTCTCCAGGTGTATGCGCTAAAGATAAGATGTTTGCTGAAGATTAATACCTGGAATGTAATGGAAACTCCATTCTGGTAGCAATTAGGCTCCTGGAATTTATACGTGATCTCCAGGATGTAGCTAGAAGGTCTCAGGCCAAAGAACGCCATCAGACAGGTAATAAGTGACCAGTCAGGAGGTATAGGTTTATGACTCAAAATTCACAGGTGAAACAATCGGGAACCAATCACTTTAGAGTACCCGAACCCCTATGCACAGGCCAATCACCAAGGCAGAATGTGTTCCCGCCACTAGCTGCACAAATCATTTAAAAAGAATATTTTATGAATTTCCCGCCATGTTCTATGATTTGCTATGATGAAAACCTGCTGTCTCAAATTATTGGAAAAAATTTGCAACTGGAGTTCCTGACTCCTGCTATGATGGGCAGTTCATGTACCCCAGCTGGCTCAAAATAAACCTCGCTGTATGACTTGCATTATCATGTGTGTCCTCTGTCCTTCTGAGGGGTGGTTGGTCTCTGACCACAACAATACTACATGCTCATCACTAAGGCACATTGTGAAAAATTTGTAGAAATCCAGGGGTCATTAGCTCTGGCCACTTTAGGTACAAGGGGAGAGTTACAGATGAGAATTACAGTAACATATTGTTGCAGTCATCCACACGCTGCTGGGATGAAGCTTCAAACCAGGCACAATTTGTGGGAGGAAAGTATTTATTGAAATTACAGATTGAGGGGAAGTTCCATAATAGTGAAAGAGGCTGGCCCTCTGTCACAGGTCTAAGCAGAGAGAAAAACCCATCACCTATACCACACACACAGAACAGAGAACAGGCAGGGAGCCAAGGAGAGAATTTCTTCCCCTTTATATAGGCTTAGGGTGGGGTCTTACAACCCTTCCCAAGATTTACTGGCTTCCCAAGTCTCTGGAATTTCCTTCATGTACTGCCCACAGAGGAAAGGATGTTTCCTTCCAGCTTCTTTGAGCTTCTTTACATTCTGCCCCTTGCTGAGAGACTGCCTTCCTGTAAACATCCTCAGAAACTCACCCAAGATAATTAAAAAGATCCAAGTTGACAACAAAACCTAACCATCACACATATCCTCACCCTGTTCTCACAATGGAATGTGAAGGAAATTTCATCCTAATCTCTGCACACATACTCCTAAACTCTTATAGTAATAACAGCTATTAAAAGTGACAATTATTAGTATTACCCTCATAAAAACTGTCTAAAGGTTTGAAAACTGGTTTGCTCTTTTATTAATTTTAATTTAATTTACATTTGGTCAGGTGAGCATAGCTTTATTTGATAATTAACATACAATTCCAGAAACATGCAGAAAGATGTTCATTCAATATGACAGTTTTCATGTGGGATTTGTTTCTGAACAATTCTGCATCCAAATTTATTCCAAGAATAAAACTGTGACTTTCACCCACAGTTTACAGCCTAGGCACATATGAGGAGGTTATCTTGAAGGCTTGTTGGCTAATTTGAACAGTCAGTGTACTGTGGAAGACAGAGTCTCCTTATTACACACCCCAAATTACACCTTTGACCAAATTAATTCCCATTTTTATTGAATGTCATGGTTGGTGAAACATTTATTTCTACTTCATATTAGTTCTGGCATATAATCTCACATTAATTATAGAGGCCTTTATATTACATCCATATGATTAAAAAATAACCACTCTGCTCCTATTTTCTTTGTAATATCTTTCATAAGTTTCATTTCATTCTGAATATCATCCACTGAGCCCTGGACTGGGTACAGTGAGCAAACATGATCTTTTTTAAAAAATTATTCCTTTCTTCTATTTGAACACTATAGGGTCCATGATATTTATGTGTATTATTAATTCCTTGTGGCGTTCCCATTTTCCTGAGGGAGAGACCTCAGAGTTTGTGGGGGTGAAAGTTTTTTTCTTGTAATTAATTTTTTTTAAATGGAGCATATATTTTTTGCCTTGCCCCTTGTTGATATTGAATTGCTCATTGTCAAAGGACTCTATAAGCCTACAGTGTTACATGCATTACAGGGCCAGAAATATTTTAGTTGTAACCTCAACTTGCCATTAAAAGTGTACAGAAGTTCTGGAAGTAATTGATATCTTTCAAAAGTAGTGGCATTGATCCCTGAAAATGTTTTGACCTGTAGTTAATCATTTGACATAGGCTTGGGCAGGGAGAAAAAAAAATATTAGTTTGCTATTTAGAATATTATATCTGGACTTAATAAGTATTATTTAATATATATTATTTAATTATAAAATAATTATAAAATTTATATTATATTTAATTTATATATAATATATATTTATATATAATTTATATATGTATATATAATTATAAAATATAAAGTATATGATGCATTTGGATTTTTTGACAGGGTAGTAATGCTATGCACATACACTGAAGAAAACAAAAAAAGCAAGATCCTACTGAATAAGACTTAAAAAATTTATAAGTAATAATTGTAAAATCCAAACGCGTTACCCTAGTTCTGTTATAATTGCACATAGTTTGTGAGTAGGTGTTGGCATTCTCTATCGTTCATTCTAATGATTAGTTCTTACATAAAGGGCACATTTTATTAGGAGCAGTTGTTGTAGAAAGCATAATTATCATTGTTAAAGCAATGAAGCCTCTTGATTATTTTCTCAATTACACTCGCTTGTCTTTCTAACACAAGGTGAGAGTCACAAAAATATATTTTTACATCTAGTTTTAAAATGAATAAAATTGGTTTTCAAGGGTTTAAAATTATTTAGTGTTATCTTATTCACTTTAGACATGTGTATTATTTATGTGATTGTAATTTCCCTGTGCAAGGGAAAATACTGTAGAATAATTTATTCAGCTCCAATGATGGTTATATTGTTACCAAGTGAATTGTCTTTAGTTTGCAGATAAGTGAATGTCACATGACCTACTTCATCACAGTACTAACAGAAAAACATTTGTGCCAATTTTAACTAACTAACCAATTGTCCATGTGACTTTTCAAACAGCTTATTTATGGTCAATAAATCATACCTAGGAAATCTTGTCCAGATGACTGCTTTCAGCAATTTTTACCTGCAACTTTTTAAGTATTATATTCTCAATGTATCGCATTAATTCCCTCCAATTAGATTAGTAAGGAAATGTCAGATTCTGTAGAGGAAGTACACTACTTAATTAACTGAGAAAAAAATAGTGCAGTGAGATCAAGTTTTAGAGTAATCAAATTTAAATTTCAATGGTCCATGTCATTTCAATGACTTAGCTTGTGCTTTACTGTTATTTATCCCAATAACCTAGTTTGAATTTCAAATGATATAGAAAGGTTTTAATTATTCTCTATACAAGTCTTAGCATGAATATTCGTGCAGGCAGGAAGTACTTTGTGGAAATCTTTGAGGTGAACATATACTGAAGAAAATCAATAGAACTCAAATAAAAACTTCAAAAATAGGACTATTATCTTAGAATTTAATAGTAATCGGTTATGAGAAATCAGCATCACAGAATTCTAAATTTGAATTTTTTAAAAGAACAGAAATATCTCTAGGGAGTTGTAAAATTAACATATATTTGGAATATCTAACCCATCAGAGCTATAGATTATAAGTATTGTTTAAAATATTCATATTACAAATAAACACTATCATGGACATGATAATACATTTCAGTAATCCAGTTCTCAGGAGGGAAAGACATGAAGCTCCCCAAGGCACGTGGATTACTTGATCTAGACAAACCAGTGAGCTTTTCTTTCAGTCAGTAACCTTGTTTTAAAGAAGGTGAAGAGCAGTTGATAAATCAACCCAATATGTGGCCTCCACACCTGTGTGCAGATGTGTGTATACACATTCATATATACATATATACATACTTATATATAAACACACACACACTACACACCAAATTACATATGAAAAATATGGAACATAATTTTTTCCCTTGAACCATTTTTAAAGAGACAGTTCAGTAGTGGTAATTATATTTATACTATATGAAACAGACCTCCAAAACTTATTTTGTGTTGTGAATATATGGTGGGAAATGTTAGTTTTCTTCATTTTAAATTAGATTTGTCATTACTTATTGAAGGTACTCTACTAGTTTAGTGGTTTACATTATTGTCTTTGTAAAATGATAAGATCATAGCACACCAGAAATATAGTTAATTGATGGTAAGGAAATTTATAGTATAAAAATTTAAGAAAACTTCATTATTCAATACTGAAGTTTTTTTTCCTCAGGGATCCCAATTTAAAAAGCAAGGAAAAGGTAGAATAATAGTAATACATTGAATCATTAAAGTGGCGTGATGGAGGATAGTTTTTCAGTGAATTTACAAGAGAAAGATGTTTTACATTAGATTAAAATGCTACTACCTGGTTCACAAATGAATTCGTTAGCAATCGGAGGGAAATATTTTTTCATAAAGATACTATTAGACTACAGAGTTATTTTGGATATTTTCTAGCACACAGCAAATACTTTCTGAAATTAATAATTTATATCCTATGTGATGATCAGAAAATAACAGTATTGTAAAATGAGATATATTATCCAAACCTAGAATAAACTGAATTCTGAGTGTACTAGCAATGGTCCTGTCACAGTTTCTGGAGGTGCACATCAGTTATTATCATCCAGTGCCCTCTCATACAAAATTCACATTTGCTTCCTTTCTTGCAAGAATTAAGTGGGTGAACAAATACCACTCTTTAGTTTTAAGCCCTGATTATACCTGAGATATTTCTTTTCTCAAATTGATGATGTGTAGAAGTTACAAAGAGAGAATGCAGCATTTGTGAAGTTTTATTGGCAACTGTGGAAAGCGTAACTTGTTATAGAAATTACTCTTTCTCACTGTCAAATATCTATTAGAGGTAGCCTGCAGTCTGCAAATGTCTCAAATTAAAAAAGGAGTTTGGAGTGTTTATTAGCAGAACCATAATTTCTACTTCAACTGGGTCAATAAATGAGAGAGGATGTCAGCTCTTCAAACCAATCGTCTGTGCCGATGGAGTTTAGCTACAGTTTAAAACCTGCTGTTTTAATCCCTTAATCAATACAGCTTCCGTTCTGAATTGCTCTATTAAAAAGGAAAATCTCACTAGGTGTTAGCAGACTGTGTGGATGATAATGAAATTTGAAGTTTGTTTTCCCTAAAATAGAGTGGAACAGAAGAAAGCCAACAAAATAAAGCCTTTCAAAACTTTGATCCATATTTCTTTAGGGTCGGAAATGTGTGTCACTGGAATTATATTGTATATTTTATATATTAAAATGCTGAGGATGATTTAAGAAGGAGAGTAAATTCAATCTGCTTTTGCACATCTCATATTTCTTAAAATAATGTCATCTAGGATGAGCAGTGTTTAGTTTACATTTCTTCAATCATTTCTTCATGTGTTTTTTTTTTTTTACAAACATTTTATTTTGAGAATGTCTCATTCTATACCACAGGCTGGCATTGAGTTTATGGAAATCCTACTTTCTCAGCCTCCCAAGGGCTTACATTAAAAACAAGTGCTAACATACCTGGCCATTTTATTCTTAACTTTGATATACTTTGTTTCTGTTTCTATGTTTTCAATAAATGAGTTTAGTAATGATTTAAATATCATGCCTCACTAGTTCTCTTTGGGCAGGATTACCTAGAGGTCAAGGTAAAAGTGGGCTTTTCTAGTTCCAGAAAGGCCACAGTTTAGACTTTTTCTGTCCAGTATCTCTGACTACCAATGCTAAACAGCCAAGGACAAGCTCACGATTCTTTCCAGCTTCCAGCCTGCATTTAGAGTTCCTCCTCACATGGAGAATTTAGTTTATCTTAGGAATAGTAAATGATTTTTGCTGTATCTCATCTACTCTAAAAGCCTAAGACAACATGGATTGAAAACATTATTTATTTTTAAGATCCTTAAACACCTTAGACAATATTTTCTGCGGCTGGAGAGACTGCTCTGGAAAACAGCTGCCCTGCAAACAGTACAGATGAGGTTTGAATCTCTAGTGTTGACAAAATGCTAATCTAGCAATGCCAAGCTTTGCTTTAGTTTTTCTCTCCCCACCAGTAGATTGAGATATTCCAGAAGAAAGTAAAGGCTTACAAGTTGAATATCTTCGAGTGAATGTTTCACAGAGAAGCCTTGAGTTAGGAGAAATCATCAGCACATTTTACCCCCATTCACGATTAACAGCCTGTGATTCATAACGAGAACGCATGATTACATGGTCTATTTTACAAACCTGGAAAGCAAACTTCTGATTGTATCTCTGGGAAGGATGCCACTGATGTTCTTCCTTCTTCTGTTTTAACCCTTATCTCCTGGACCCTACAACACCACCTCTCTAAGAAATCCTTCATTCTGAAATCCTTATCTATAATTATGTACTTCTCCCAAATTTAGCCCATAATGCCTTTCAAAACAAGAATATTTCTTCACTCATTTACATACATGATTATTTGTTATAAATAGACATATATATCTAATTGTCATGGGAATTTTATAATTAAACAAAAATTAATTTTTAGGAATTAGACATGGTAATGGTCAATGGTAGTTATGAAGCAGGCAGAAAACACTAAGCTCATCTGTGTGCATATGTCGATATCTACTGGTGGACACACATCTTTTTCAGTAAATGGTTTTATTTAAGATTTCACTACAGTACTTCTAAGATTGAAGAAAGATCAGCATTTCAAGGCCATTCTTGGCTACATAGTGAGTTTGAGGCTAGTTTGAGCTACATGAAACCTTGTCTGAAAAAAAAAATAACTGTGTAGTGGGAGGCAAGACAGTCTGGTTCATAGTGGAAAGTAAAGTCTTGTAAATAGCTTTATATAAGTAAAAACAGTGAAATAAGCACTAAATTTGATGTTTAGCATAATATACTACAGTCTCTTGCATTTTTGATATAGGGCTTAACATCATTTTCTTCTGTTATAATCTTTATATTTGCAAAAAGCTTAAGTTATGTGAATATAAGGAAACTATTCTTCAGACAAAGGATTGTATGATTTTTGGTTTATTTTTTTTGGGTATGTGTAAGAAGTCTACCAACAGAGAATCAAAAGTTAGCCAATTAAATGTTATTATGAATTATTGATAGACCCGCCAAGGTTCTCTGAGTTAAAGAATTTTCCTTAAGAGGGAAACTATTTTCATTAAACAGGTTGCTGCGAATGTTTTCAACAGAAATCAGGAGAAAGAAAAAGCTTCAAGCTGGTGTGAATAACACACCATCAGCAAAAGTCAGACTTCCTATTCCCGAGTGCCACAGGTGTGAATGAGCATGCAAGGCGGGCGAGTGCCAATTACAGCTTCTAAAGAAGAGGCTGCTGTGCGTAGGTCCAGGAGCAAAGTGAGATGCCACATTGATTTCCAAAGTGCAACTTTAAAACTCCTTCCTGTGATTCTGTGCTTCCAATCTTGCCATCTCTGGCTCATGCTTAAACCCTCCTCTTTAAGCATTTCATTTAAAACTGTTTTTAAGATGTTTTTAATTATTCATCTGTGATTAAAAGGCATGCATATATTTTAACTGTCAAAGCTCTCTGGTGTGGTAGCTCATAATGCCAGTTTGATGGATATTTATGAGTCATTCTGATAGTCTTTCTCACATTGAAAACCTGATAGAAGCCAATAATAACTTTTTCAATGTTGAATTAAGTTCCAGATTGAAGGGCTGATGTGTGTGGTGAGGTTCAAGGTAGGCATTGATAATGCACAGAATTGTAGGTGCTTGTATTATTCTGTTTCTGGAAGCGGTATGCTGTAGTGTAATACATTCTATTAAAACATGACCTAATAAAATATAGACCACAAGGTACTCACTAATAAAAATGTTAAGTTTATTAACAGGTAAAGAAAGACCATGGCTTGACTGTGTTCCTATGAGGAATACAATGAGAGATGATGCAAACAATATATTTGGCTTTCAATAGTCTTGGTTTCTGCATCCACAAATTTAAACAACTTCCAACAAGAATATTCAGGAAAATATGCACCTGTGGTGAAAAATGTATAAACATTTTCTTGTCATTATATGAACAATATAGTATTATCATGGTTTACATCATATTTATATTATATTAATTTCTATAAAGTAACCTAGATGTGACTTAAACTAGGAAGGAAGCTATATATTTTATGTTTAGAAATTGCACTTCATTTTGTCATTTCTTCAACATATGAGAGTTTTTTTTTTTTTTTTTTTTTTTTTTTTAATTTAAGGGTGTCCTGGAACGAAGCTATACCTGTCATGGAAGGACAACTGTTTGAGGAAAATTATCTCACATGTAACGACTCCTCACTACTCTACAGTGATTACACACACAAACACCTATCTTGCCTTTAAGAGGCAAACTACCTGTTCTGAATTCTGTCTCAATATGTCTGATAACCTCATTTTCAGTCTTGACATTTGTCCAGAACATTATGCTGTTATAGTGCTGTGATGTCATAAAATAATGACTCTGGGAAATCTAGAGGTCAGGTCAGAAAATTTAGAAATGTTTCCATAGAGATACATTCATGAGTTCCCAGAAATTTGTGCATTCTAAGACATGCCCTCCAAAGTAAAGATCAGATATCACTCCTAAGATTATCAAGAAAACATGGCTCTGTAATATTCAGAATTGTGGACATCAGTCTCTTCTTTGTTAGAAGTATACCTCTCTATATCTGTCTCTTATGCTTCTATAACAAATTACAATACTGCTAGTATGTAAAAATACACATAATTATTTTGCATTGGGGCCACACAAAATAAACATTGACTAAAAAGTAAAAAAAAAAAATGTGGCCATTTGGTTCTTGGTTTGCAGGGAGCCTGGACAATCGCCATTAGGTGGAGCCCACTACCTTGCAGCTAAGTGGTAAACAACTCCTTATTAGGCAATGCGTGGATGGAAGACTACTTTACTAGCTAAAAAGGTCAAGGGAAGACTACTTTATTAGCAAGGAGGTCACAAGCTTTTGTGCATGCTTGATCCTAGCCAATCCCGTGGCGTCTGGAGGTGGCAAGCAGGAGCCAGCCAATCATGGGACAATCCGTGTCCCTTTTCCCTATAAAAGCAGCTGCTTCTTAGCGTTAGGGGCCCCTCGCTTCCTGCCCCCCTTCAATCAAAAGGCTCTCCATTAAAGTGTGATTTGAGAAGGATCTTCGAGTGGTGGTGGTTCTTCCTCGCTGGTCGAGGAGGGCTCAGTTTCAGTGCCCACCTTAGACAGACCTGGCTTTCCATGACTAGCTCTGTAAATCCCTCTGGGAGACAGACTCCTTATCACTGTTGCTCATTGTATTTCCAGTTCTCCTGATTTGCCTGCTTGTAAGGGCTGGTGTTCTTTCTGTGATCTTTTTTCCATATTTTCCAAATTTTCATGATCTTTTTTTTCATTTCCCTTCCATCTCGTTCCTTGGGCAGGTGCCTCTAGTGGAGGGCTCTCTAAACTCAGGCTACCTCACCCCAAGACTGAAGTAACTTTGCAGTTCTCTGATAATAATACCCTCTTCTAATTCTTAAACCTTTTCTTCTCTAATAGCTGCCTGAATGTCTGATTTCTTCTTCTGTAGGAGGATCACATGTGCATTGTAGGGAATGAATTGTCCCACCTCTAGTTTAGAGATTATGGATTAAACTCTCAGGATTTTTTGCAGTTGTTTACTTGTTTCTGTAAACAGGACTATAGGTGATAATTCAAACATTATAGAAAATATTATTGGATTCATTAAAAGGTGATGCAAAATAAGGAAAAAGCTATTTGTGATGTTTGTTAATTTAAAAATAGAATACAATACCATGCAAATGAGGAATGATATGATGACTTAAAATGCACAATAACAAGGCAGGAATCTGACATATCAAAAAATTGCATTCAATCTACTAAACTGTTGAGAGAAATAGGGAGACTTTAGAGAGGTTTTGACAGCAAGATTTTGGATAGTAATCAGTAAAGTTATTTACAAAATTAGAACATAACATACTTGCACATGCTCAACTTGTTATTTTAATCCGTTAAAACTGAAGAAATTAAAATTATGCTTCTAATTGTTTTTATTGTGTTTAAATAAATTAGATTTGCATCCTGCCATTTTTTCCCCAGTAACTAGGACAGATCACTGTTCCTGGAACTTTGATTCTTATATTCAGACAAATGAGTCAAATGGCCACCACGTTCTATTTTTTTTCCTCATTCAGAGTCAATTACAGAAGCCACTGACATGATCAAATTGACAATTCTATTCTGAAAACAGTGCAAAAATGGTTAGAAATAAGGTAGCATCAGATGACAACGCAAAGGCTTTCCTTTAAATAAGGAACATTTATCAGAAGAAATTAAACACACACACAAATTTTTTTTTAGCAGAAAGAATCCATTGGCTAAAGAGAAAGTTCACTCAGGAATATTTGACAATATGCTGTGTGGCATAAGTATTGGGTAAGTTATTTCTTTATCCAAAAATATGGTGAATTATAAAAAAGAGCATTCTAATTAAGAACTTGCGATAAGAAAAAAATTGTCTGAATGAACTGATGACAGTTAGCACCGTTATCTTCACTTGAATTCTTTTAGCAATTACTGCCTGAACACTGTTTATGACACGTATTTTAACTGTGTTTTTTGTGCTCGTGTATATCTGTGACTAACCCTCATGCACGGTAAGTTTAGATAGCTGAGCTATAGTCTCCAGGCTTGCTTTTTCTATTGTTTTCTTGGTACAGAAGAAAAGATCTTCTGATGATTTGCTTAGTAGGGTGAAGGATTAAATAGAACCATAGTTTACAATTTTGGTAACTTTTAATAACATTTCTATAATATTTTTCTCAAGCCACAAGTTGGCAAAAGCTACACTATTGTTTATTATCTATTACCATATACTGTTTGATTATAAAATTCCTAGTAGCACATGTTTAAGGTAGCAAATTAGAGTGCTCATTCAATGGGAAGGTCAGTGTCACATTCCTGACTATCCCATGCAATGTTAAGAACCTTCCCTTTTATCCAAAATTTGGTTGCTATCCATTCCCATGATGAATTGAGCCTGAATAAGAACAGGCACCATTTAAACTAATTTACACACAGAGAGATAGAGATAGATAGATGATAGATAGATAGATGATAGATAGATAGATAGATAGATAGATAGATAGATAGATAGATAGATAGAGAGACAGACAGACAGAGACTGAGAGAGTGATACAGAGAGAGAGACAGAGAGAGTGATACACATACACACAGAGTTCACTGATAGTCAATTAATTGCTATTACGTCTATGAGTATCTGAGCCTTTACAAAAAACAAAACTAAAAATAAAATAGATGCTGGGTGATGGCTCAGTCAATAAGGCCCTCCCTGCACACGTGTGAGGACTTAAGTTTGGATCATCAGTACCTATGTGATATCCGGGAGGGAGGATGAGTGTTTGTTATTTCAGAGCTCTTGATGTAGCAGAAACCAAAGGATCCCCTAGTCAAGCTGGTCCAGATAGATGTGCCCAAGTGGCAAGCTCTGGTTTCAATGAAGGACACTGTCTTAGGAAAGGGGAAAAGTGATTGAGGAAGAGACCAGATGCGGATCTCTGGCCTGCACATGCGTACATGCAGGTATACACACAAATGTGCACACCCTCAAACACATGTGCTTACTCACCTGAACACACATGCACTCATACGTATACAGGCTCTCATTTCTATTTCTTTCAAAAAATCTTCTGTCCACAATGGGTTTGCACTTACTCCTCATTGTACACAATCTGAGGGAATTGTTGATTTTATAGATGAGACATGAAGCTAAGGAAGGCACCCCGGCTGTCACTGACTTTGAAATATGCCCTTAGCTTCTTTCATTGTAAGAAGAAAATACACATTTCTAAGATCCTTCATTTTCTATTTTAAAATAGCAATGGAATTTTTAATTTTCACTTTGTGCTTACGTCAACTTCTAAAACATTTTTATGACAAAATTCTAGGAATAAAACTTCAAAGTTGTATTTTAGTGGGCAAGCCAGAGTGATTCCTAATTTTGTTTCTACATAGAGATACTTAACTGTAGCAATAATTATCTAATGTTTCTTACTAGCTAATTATAATCCCAATATGCCAAGAGTCAAATATTGCTAATTTGTATTTTTAGACGAGTATGACATTTTTATCTAATTATCACTGGTTGAAAATTTCTTTTGTAGGTTTCATGAAGTTAAGCAGTTGGTTAAATTAGTTGTTTTATTCTCTAGGGTGCATGTATTAACCAAGCAGAGAAATCATTTTTTGAAACATTTCAATGGCTATAGAGGATATATTAAAAATAAATCTTATTTTGTATTTTGTTTTTTGAGGTCGGGTCCTACTGTAGCCCAGGCTCACCTAGAAATCACTATTCAGGCTCAGGATAGCCACAAACTCACAAAGATCCTCCTACCTCTGTTTCCTGGGTTCTGGGATTAAAGGAATCCATACTCATGTCTGGCTAAAAATAATCTTTAATGTATACATAGAACATCACGTGTATGATAATAGTCACCATACTGATAAACAAATGCAGGAAAGAGGCTCATTGAATTTGCAGCAGAGTTTTGTTTTTGAAAAATGACCACGGCCAGTGGACAGTGTAAATCAGGCTTGTTGGATTGCCTGCATATAGGCCCAATAGAGTCATGAGAACAAACCATGGGTTACAGTGGAGACACAATGGAGATGCCAGGACTATGGGATGCCTGCCAAGGAGAGCTGCTGACACCACATGGAGTTTTCTGGGACTGTGAGCAGCTGAGTTGGAGGGGCAGAATCAGAACTCCTGAAACTCATTCCTGGTTACAATTATTGGAGTTGGAGACTTGGCATTGGTTAGAGCTGTTGACTTGGAGTTACTGAATCTGATATTTGTCCTTTTGTTTTTAATCTTGTCTAGTTTCTATCATTCTTTGCTATGCTCAGTGCAATCTTTTGCAGTGTGAATATTTGTCTTGTGCCATTATGGTTTGTTTTTTATTTTGTTTTGTTTTATTTTGATATTATGGCTATGACACCCATAATCCTGCTGCCCCCCAAAAACAAAACAGACCTTCAACAACAAAGCTTCAATTCCAAAAGTGCCACCAGGTGGGGATCATGCATTCTGAAAACATACAGTTATGAAGGTCACCAAAACAAATCATCACATCTCACCCCTGAGCCCCACACGAACTGATAACCATGCATGATGTAAAATGCAGTACCCCCAGGCCAACACATTGTTTTTATCATTCTCAGTGCAGTTCAAAAATCCTCACTGTCCAAGCCTTTAACTGAGCCATGCTGATTGAGTTTTGCTTTTATGCTGAATAATTTTTCCTTATGCCTCATCCATACAAACTCTCATTTGAACTGGTCAGTATTGGTCATAATCCAGATCTTTCCCAGCCATTGATAGCACATTGGGGTTTTATGGTTGCTTGACACCAATTAGGAAATATCTTCAATGTTGGAATAAGAAAGATCTTCTTGAGGGATAAATATTGAAGTATATTATATACATATATAAAAATGTGATAAGAAAACCCATCATTTTATATAGTTAATAAATGTAAATAAATTATGCCTATTGTTTAGAGGAAGTATGGATATCTCTGTATAATATTGGATTTCCATTACCCCAAAAGGGTTTGTAAATGAAAAAGATATTGTTACAGATGTGTGTTCCAGTAATTTACTTTATGGCTAAGATACTTGTTTAAAAAGAGAAACCAGGACTAAAGAGGTATGATCTACCCAGCTAGAAACTCCTGGAGCAATATTAGAATCTTACAATACGAAAGCCTCTGTCCTTCCTCTAAGACCACATGGTGTTCTTGTGGAATCCCTAGTGATCTAAAATTCTGTTTGATTTTTTTACTAATGTTATGATAAAAATATGTATTAACTCATCTAATGTAGAATTCAAAGACTATGGAGTTCATTCTCACATCCTTCAATTCTTACCTAAGTATTTTACCAATTCAGTCCCAGTGGACTGACAGTGGGCAAAGATACTTTATACCAAAGCAAAACACCCAAATAACTATGTCTTAGGGATTTACATTTTACTTAGATTATTGACAGGCTAAACAAATCTAATAATTTTTAAAGACGTGTCAGCAAAAGAATCAGAGGCTGATAGAGATAACATTTTCAATCTACTTGCTGATACCATAGCAGTAGGATGTGAGGACTAATATCATTCCTTAGTGGACACACTAAACCGGCTTGCTGAGTCTTTCAAAATTAATAAAATAAAATAAAATAAAGACAGGCCAAGTCTGATCTTTTTTAGTTAGGAATTCAAAAATGTTAAAGTTCATTACAAGCAAAAGGAGAATAGAGACAGAAAATGAAACCAGCTAAGAAAGGTGTTTTCTCCTGAAAACTTCAAACTGCAGGACAATATAAGAAGAATAATGTGTGAGGTCTTGATAAAGTTTGTAATTCAAACTTACAAAGAATGACTGCATGACAGATGGGACAAACTGAGCTGCCAGCTTTTATACTTTTTATTTTAAAATAATTAGCAAGGTGATGTGTGTGTGTGTGTGTGTGTGTGTGTGTGTGTGTGTGTGTGTGTGTTTTAGATGGAACAGCAAGCAATTTCACTTTTCCAAACGCCTACCATCCAGACTAAACATTCTAAAAGGAAGTCAGAGTTTTACTTCTGTTACCTGTGCTCTGTGCTCTGCCTTCTCTAAGTGAGGGAATGGAAGAAAGAGATAGAGAGAGAGGGAGAGAGACAGGGAGAGAGAGAGAAAGAGAGAGAGAGAGAGAGAGAGAGAGAGAGAGAGAGAGAGAGAGAGAGAGAGAGAGAGAGGAAAAGCAAAAGATGTTATTTATTTGTTTTCAAGACAGGTTTCCCAACATCATTATGAGAGATGGGTGGATTTTTAAATGGAGGGAGAACTTGAAAACACATGATCCTAGGTGCTTTCATACCTTAAAGAAGGTCTAGAAGAGTCACAAACATATCTGGTCTTCTTATTCAAGTCCATTTTAACATTTATTTGAAAGGCACACTCATTTGGGACCATTTGGGAAATTTCACATTAATGGCAACATATGCAGTTGGAGGATTTAGTTATGGTAAAATCACATAATGTCCTCAATTTTGGAAAAGGTAGAATTTCATATTTGCACAGCACATGCAATTAAATGATTTAGTGCTGGTTATGTGATCATAATATTCTTCTGTCCCAAAATAGGAATAACACAGCATTAAAAAAAAAAGAAGAAACAAGGTAACAGTGTATTATTCCATCTCCTTTACAGCATGGGAAATCAGTTAGTATCTCCATCAACATCTACTAACAATGAAATTTCATGCTGGCCCCACCTTTAATAACTTTGCATAGATGCATACATACATATGCATATATACCTACAGAAACATATGCATATATATGTAGCTATAGAAATATATATTTTCATGGTACCATATTTGCCAAGTTAAAATAAAATAAGCACTTGTTTTTAACTTAAAAGAAAAACGTTTAAAGTATTCAAGTTTGTAATCTTTGCCTTTAAAATTACTAGGTTTAAATACCATTTTTAATGGCAATAATTATCCTTATTGACTTCAAAGTAATGTCATATACAATTATCTTACAATGATAAATTAGATGACCTCTGTCTAAATTTTCCTGCCCAAAGTTCGAGAGTTATAATGTAGATGATGCTCATTATAATTGAGAAATTTCTATTAGCCTTTGAATGAAAAAAAAAATAAGAACGCTGCTTCACAGGAAGTGTCATTGCTTCAATTGATTGACACAAGCAGAGCTTCTGGCCTTGTTGTCTTCACACATCAGGGTTCAATTGTTAAAACACTTAGCTGTGCTTTCACTTGGTTTAAATGTGGTAGAGGCCAGGACAAAACCAGGAGAGAAAAGAACTGGAGAGAGATTAGGGGAAGGGATGGTAGACAGTTTAATAAAAGAATAAAATACAGGGGGATGGAAAGGTCCAAATGGGGCCAGAACAAAGGGAGGAAGGAGTGTATGACATGGGGGAGGAATTAAAGTCATAGAAACCTACTTCTCCATTTGCTAAGAATAATATATCATTTAAATATGAGAAAGGAGAGAGAGAGAGAGAGAGAGAGAGAGAGAGAGAGAGAGAGAGAGAGAGAGAGAGAGAGAGAGAGAGAGAGAGAGAGAGAGAGATTGAGATTTTGGGCAGCAGTATCCTGCTGCAGTGGTATATGCTGTACTCAGAAGACCTAGGTTATTACAGATAAGCCTAGTGGTGTCAGGGATCAGCAAGACCCAGGAGCTCCACCCCACCTCCCCAGCCCAAACAATACAGATTATTATTGCACACTCTTGGTTGCCCATCAGAACTAGATAGTAAGACTCTGTTGCTGAAGACACAGCACCTGAGAAATCAAGTTGGAATTGAGCTGAAGCCTTCTCCCTACTGGGTCATAGATACAGTTCTGGAAGATCCTTATGGCTCTTCAAGAGGGCAGTGGTCAGCAGTCTACAGCAGCAGTGGACCTTGCAAAATACACGAATGGGCTGTTTTGCTTTCCAACAATTGCTTCTGCAACAATTTCTTCATCACTGCCACTCCGGGATGTGGGCCTCTTCTATTGGGTGTATTAAATTCATTCTGTAAACAGTGACAGATTTACTGTTCAGGACATCCATATTCAGTATTAGCAAAATCATCAATAAATGTGCTTCAATAGACATGTTGACCATCTTTTGTTTTTATCTTTTGCTTTCCTGAGATTACATGATCTGATAAAGATACACCTCCAGTGCTTTTCTCTCAACTTTGGGTGTTAGGGAATTTAGCTGTTGTCTCCAAGATTATCTCCCAGTTGAAGAGAGAAAGGAGGCTCAGGGGATTCAGGAAGTCTTGCTAGCACAAAGCCAACATCCCTTCTTGGGAGGACAGTGCTGGAAGGATGTTCTGGAGACTCAGGAGGTCAAGAAATCTGGGAAAGGGCTGAAAGGCCATGCCCTAAAGCTATTTAAAGGGAAAGCATCTTCTGGGGGCTGAGAGACCCTCCTATGGAGCTGCCTGCAAGGGGTGCAGTGTGCTGAGACTCTCCAACTGAAGTGTGCTCCTGAGACGCCTCTTCCCTGAGTCTTCGCCTATGCTGACTGAGGTGAGCTTTCTGATGAGCCACCTCTGATTGAGTTTCAGTCATCTATGGCTCCTAGAAGCAACCCCTCACCCTGCTCTGCAAGTAACCCCAGGAAACTCATTGGTTCACCAAACTTGTTTTGGTGTAATTGTCCTTTGTGCCCTATCCGGGGGGAGGACATATGTTACATCACCCCAGTCTTTCCTGTGACACCAGGTTAAGATATGCTTTATACTGACATTGTAGAAACTTTGTTTATAATCTCACTCCATTGAATATTCCTTTTCCCCAGAGGTACTTTGTGATGTGAGTTATATCATCTCCCTCCCTTTGCATTTGACAATGTTCTGACATCCTGGTTACACATAATTTTTATTGCAATCTGGGCATGCATTTTATAAGGCAAAATCTCTCATCTGCTGCCTTCATTATTACTTACAGATTAATTAATTAATTAATGCCTTCCAACATATTTCCAAGAGGCTGGTGCTTCCCACACCCATGGCAGGCCTCATAATGAGGATTCCTTCCAGTAGATCTTGGATTGAGTAAAGGGCTCTATGTTTTCTCTTAGTGCTAACAGGATAAGTTGAACGAGGAGATAAAAACACCCATAGCAGCTAAGATCTCATACAGAGCAAGAGACTAAGGGTGAAGCCAGTGGAATTCAAGGGTCAGTAGCATTTAGAGACTGTGAGGTGCTCCCCTGTACCTTCTAACAGAGCAGAGCCATAGCTTGCCTTTGAAAATGCACCCAGAGGAGCAACTGCTTGTCTGTGTGTGTTGTTCCTAATTTTTATTAATATATCATCTGAACAAAAACTTGCAAATATGCTTGATAGTTGAGTTACTTTTATGTTTTCTTTTGTTCCTGCAATGAGTTCCTGTGATTATACTATTGCAGGCTTGAACAAAAAATGCCAAAGGCCAATTCAAAGGCAATAATCTCAAGTTAAAATTGATAGCTAGAATTATAGCTACCTTCTTGTTGCTGGGACAAGCACCCAACAGAAGCAGCTGAAGAAGGAATGAGAGGGTTTATGAATTCCAGGAAAAACTTCACTGTGGTGGAAGAAGCTGGGTCACTTCCCTGCAACTATAGTAGAGAGAAAAAAAATCCAGCAGCTGCAAGAACAGTCAACCTGAACTCTAACTGGTTCCCTAGACACCTACTAGGGTGGACCCAAGATTCACCTCCAGTGACATACCTCTTTCAGGAGGACCAAGTAGGAATTTTAATCTTAATCAAAAATATCAGAAGCTGTGCTGGAGAGATGGCTCAGCGGTTAAAGCACTTGTGTCCACTGCCTAGGGTTTCTGGTTCAATTCCCCAGTACCCATATAAGCCAGACCAACAAGATGGTGGCCCTGGTGCTCTCTCTCTCTCTCTCTCTCTCTCTCTCTCTCTCTCTCTCTCTGTATCTCTCCACTTGAAAATGAACAAATATTTTAAAAAATATCTGAAGCTATGGGGTACATACTACCACACCTGGAGAGCAGAATATTCTGAATGTTTTAAGAAGTGTAAGATTCACTTGACACAAAAACCTCTAAGCTCACAACACCATAGCACTCAATACTCACCCACCACGACTCAGGGAACTGAGAGGAAGAGGGGCAGAAAGATTGTGAGAGCCGTGGTGGGGGAGAATAGCAGAGACCTGGCAACCCTCAGTAACAACACACATGGGTCAGGAGAGCCCAGCTGAAGAATGAGCTATCCATGGTCCCCTACCACAAAGACTGATCCAGACGGCCCATGGAGGAGGATATCCAGCTGACTGGGGATGGGGAAGGGGGGCAACGGGGAATTGGGGATAACAACTCATGGTTGGTTGGCCCACTAAACAATGTAACTCATTATGGACAATAAAAAAAAAGAAGTGTAAGATTCAATGTTCTTATTTAACTTTATTTAGATTACAAAGCTTCTAAGAAAAATTTGTTTTATGTATTATTATACTGTGTGAAATTTTAGGAACATGAAACTTCATAGGACATTCGTATTTTATATTACACATTAGTTACAATGGAAGAAAAGGCATACTTATACAATAATTTTTATTTTTCTCATTTTTTTCATTATTTAGCTGATTTATATTACTTCTGTAAATTCAGTGTTATGCTTTGTGATGCTTTTTCATTTCTAAGATGTTTTTCACATTTGGCAGATTGTACTCGGATAGTAAAAGGATGTAAAGCGAAATCATTTTTCTTACAACACATTTATGAAATAAGTGTTAATTGATGCATTAATTACTTTTCATTAATTTCAAGGTGACTAATAAGCATCTTGACTGTATGTTGAATATATATATATATATATATATATATATATATATATATATATATATATATATATATATATAATGTAAGAACTAAAATTAAAAGCAGTATTTGCTTTGGGACTTTATAGAATCCAGAGTGTCATTTACATATGAATTTTATATTTCTCAAATAATTTTACTGCACCTTAAAGTTTGGTTTCTGAGTTCAGGGTAGGACTATACTTGCCTCTCCACGATTTCTCTTGGAATTCAGAGTTGTATTCTCTGTATTTTAAGGATATTTAAAAAACCAATGCTGTTTTATTCTTTTAAATGTGGTAATTAATGATATGACTAATAATTGCTAATATCTTGGTCTCTTCTAGGTTTTATCTGCTGAAAATCTTTCCTTTTGACTCTCAATCACGTTTGGCCTTTTGATGACAAACTTTTTGGGGAGGTGACTGCAGCAATAAATGGTTGAAAAGATATAACTATAACTCCATCTTCCTTATAATTTTTTTTTCCTAGAAAATCTCACGTCTTTTTAACAAGGGGTAGAGTTACCTTAACTGAACCAAGGAAGTTCCAACAGGAAAGGAACTTGTATCTAACGTTTGTGAAATGTAGTATACTGCAAGAAATATGAAACAGTCCTTACAGGCGGATGTCATCATCCGATGTAGATGACTCTCATTCTTGAATCTAGTCTTGACAATATAATACCCATATTTATTTTGAGCCAACAGAACACGACCAAAGAGCAGGCTAGAGGAGCCCTACATCTATTTGCACATGAAGGAAGCATCTTCCTTGCTGCAGTGAACACAGTGTTGAAGAAGTATGAAGCTTGGTCCATTCACCGGCATACCCCCTCGAGTTCATGGAACCTGGAAGCTGAGGGGCAGCAGGCCTGGTTAGTGAATCCTGAGAAACAAGACTGGGGAGGCCTTGTGGAAAAGCAGCAGAAGAGCTTAGCTGAAAACCTGCCAACCGTCCACCAAACTGATGAGGACATGATGAGGATTCAGCGGACCCTGAAAAGATGGGCAGGATTCCACGTGATGTAGAGGGAATGTTTGGACCACTGATTCTAATGGAATTCTATTACATATTTTAGGTTAACAAATACTGCTCAAGTTCTGGTTTACTTTTATTCTTTTAAAAAATATATTTATTGATTTGCATTGAGAAAGAAAAAGGGGGAGAGAATGGGTGCATCAGGGCCTCTAGCACCACAAATGAACTCAAGATGCATGAACCTCCATGTACATCTGACTTTGTGTTTATATTATGACTTTATTAGGGAATTGAGCCGAGGTCTTGAGGCTTTGCAGTTAAGTGCCTTAACCACTGAGAAAACTCTCCAGCCATAACTTTAATCTATGGATGGATTCTTTTATGACTACTGTGGCAACTTTAGAATTGCTGTTATCACTGATTTTTTCCTTCCCAAGAGCTTTGCTCAGGTTTTCCCAGCTCTCAGTATCTCTGCTGCTCCTTCTTCTTGTATAGCTCCTAAGGACAGGAATACTTATTTAAAAATATTTTATGTATTTATTTGTAAGGAGAGAGTGATGGAGGGTAAGAGAGAAAAAGAGAAAGAGAGAAAGAAGAAGAGAAAGGCCACACCAGGGCCTCTTGCCACTGTAAAGGAGCTCCAGATACATGTGCTTCTTTGTGCATCTGAGTTTATGTCGGTAATAGGGAATTGAACCTGGGCTGTCAGGCTTTGGAAGCAAGAGCCTTAAACTGATGAGCCATCTCTCCTGCCCAATATTTCTTATTTTTGTAAGGATCAATGATCAATATCACAAGAGAATTATTGGTGGGGTTTCTCTTTGGAGCTTTTCTCTATAGGGATTTATTTGACAGAACCTATATAGTTTTTTTAATTTTAATTTTTTAGTAACCTAGTACTTTTCATTGAGAACATTGTTTTGAAATATACCAAATCCAATGTTAAAGGTAAAGAAACTGTATATAGTTAGAGTTTAAAATTATTGGATTTTGAGCTTTTGGATAAAATTATTTGTGCTATTTATTTAGATACCCACCCTAACATAAGATATGGCTATCAGAAATATAGAATATACGTATACTTTTTATTGAAATTAAATTAAATTTGACGTTAAAATATACAAGAAAGAATGGAGCATGCTAATTAGAGAATAAAGAATACAATTTTATGTCTGGATCAAGGGCATACTTCAGTTACTGATAAGCCTTTACGTTTTATATCTAAAAGAAAGTACTTTTTATAAACAATCTGTTAATATTTTGGGCATGCTGTTATATGAGCCATTGAAAAAGGTTCAAAAAGAGTCTAATAAGGAGCTCAAAATTAACGTAGAGCACAAGAGTCACTAAAATTTGAGGGCATTCTATCATTTCTAACACCAAATTATATCTGAAACTCTTCTTCAGGGCACCTTCACTAATTCTGTCTTAATTCAAAACACCATTGCTTCAAGGTCCTTGGAACTTCTCAAATGGTCTTCCACCCTTTGCAATCCAACACAGAATTCGGGAAAAATCTCCTGCAATTCATAATTCAGCATCACTTCTCGCTGCTTAATCATGTTCATTGGGTTTTTTAATCTGTTAGGATAGAAACTCCAAAGCTTGCAGGGCCTGAGTGAGCTCCCGTCTGCCTCTATGGCAGCATCTCCTCTTGCAAATCTTCTTATGTAACTTAATTATTTGCTATATTTTAGTCTCTTTCATCTTCTGCTATTAGCTCTGAACTCCATCACATCCCCTCCTGCCTCAGGCAGCTGTGCTGCTTCTCTCCTTGATGCAGACTGGTCCTGCTGTGTCTGCCCACACAGGCTAAGCAACACACAGCAGGGCTGAATAATGCTGTGTCCTTCAGAAGAGCTTTTCTTGACTCGAGTGTCTAAGTCAGATCCACCATCTGCCCACAAGACTGCACATCAGGCAGCCAGAGTTTGAGGAGTTGGACAGCATAATCTCCCTGTACTCACAATATCCCCTAGTGAGGTTCAAGTTACTTGTGAAGTCAACTTAGTTCAGAATGTACTTGGATATCTCAATGACTTAAAGACTTAAATTCTCCTTTCAGTTACAGCATGAGCCACAGAAGGGCAGTTTGTTAGTCTTATAGTTTTTTCCCCAAGGAGCATTATATTACACGTAAACAATATTTGCTCAATATGTTTTCATTGAATATTTAAGCATGGATGTGGAACAGGTAGTTGGTTACAGACTTTGCACCTGATCCACAATATTTCCAAAGATTTAGTTCCCAGCACAAGAGGAAACACATATCTAGAAACAGAAAATATAATTATAGTGTCCTGTGATTAACATCACAGTGAAAGGTCTTTAATACTAAGCATCAGAAAATATTTTTGCATACTAGAAATTATATTTGCCATCTATCTTTCATCAATGCAAATTTTCTTATCTCTTAGATCATAAACCTCTAAGGGACATTTAAAATGTATCTCATTGCTGGCTAGTGACAATGTGTTTGATGTTTTCTTCACAGATGTAAAACTAGTGTAGATGTATTACAGGGTTGAAGAATGAATACTCATCATTTCTGCGAACTTGGAAATTAATTTTATCTTCTGATATATTTTCATGATATATAAGCAGACAGATTTTATATGTTATTTTTCACATTTTTATTTATTTGCCACCAGCGACAGATAGAATAGAGATAGACACACAGAGATAGAGAATGGATTGCAAGGGCCTCCAGCCAAAGCAAACAAATTCCAGATGCATGTGCCACTCTGTGCATCTGTCTTTTTGTGGGTACTAGGGAATCAAATCTGGGTTGTTAGGCTTTGCAAGCAAATGCCTTAACCACTGAGCAATCTCTCCAGCCCCAGATTTTATACATTAAAACATTCCTAAATATAAAATTCAGGTAAATGAATATATTCATTTCAATAAATTTGAAGCAAGTTACATGACCCTCACTCAGTTATAATTAATCTTTGGCATTTAAAAAATCAGTAGAGGGGGCTGAAAGGATGGCTTAGTGGTTAAGACATCTGCCTGCAATGCAGAAGGACCAGAGTTCAATTCCCCAGTGCCCATGTAAAGCCAGATGCACAAGAGGGTGCATGCCCTGGTGTGCCCATATTCTCTCTCTCTCTCTCTCTCTCTCTCTCTCTCTCTCTTTCTCTCTTTCTCTCTCTTTTTCTCTCAGATAAATAAATAAAATATTTTAAAAATCAGTAGAGGAAGAGTTAATTAGATTTTTGCCATTTTATACACAGTTCTAAAAAATTCTTGAAATATAAAGTATGTATATATGTAAATTGAATTTAAGATATTATTTTAATGACTTTAAATTTTGAAATAGAAAAAGTAAAAGCTCATGAAGGATGTCAACATTGTAATATGTTTAAATAACTGTAAAATTGCTCAGCACTTTGGCCCAGAGATACCACTTTGGTGAAGATAATTTGAAGGAATGTTTCTTTCTTAGCAAAGGGTTGGCTGCAAGTAGGTTTATTAAACATGCCTAATATAGAAATAAGATAAACATCAAATTACAAGCATATGAAAAATAAATATGATGTATGACTAGATATTTATATAAACATTTATACATATATATTATTAAATGTGCTAAATGAACTCATATTTGAAGCCAAGATACAATGTATTATAAAACATAAACACATGCTACTAAGAATATGTTCACTTATGGCAATAAAAACTAACATAATAGGGTATATTAAGTGATTATTATTGAAACAAATTGCTAATGAAATAGTAGTTCTTGGTATTCATATTATTTGAGTTTCCAGTACTTCCACAAGGTACATTGTTTTGCACAATGATTTGAACAAGAAAATTGGTGTTTTAAATGAAAAATACTATAAATTAAGTGGGATTTTTAACAAGGCAAAAAAATGAAATATTATGCCTAGTGTTCCTCTTTTTCTACCAAGTTTGAAAATATCTTAGGCAGCACATGACAATGAAATTAACTCTGGTGGGTTAGTCTAGGGAGAAGACCGGTATGGATAAGCTTTGAGGAGAATATGGGTGCTTCCTCCACAGGTCTTCTAGCAGAAAATATCTATTTTAAATTAACACTCCTCACATATGTCTGTTAGGTTCTTCAAAAGCAAATTTACAAAATTATCTACACAAGTATCTGAAGCAAACACAACTGCAACATTTTTTTAAACTTCACGTAGACCCTTAATAGAAGGGATTGAAGAAACTCATGCTGAAAACCACTCCAGTTCAAGTACACGTGAGCGCACAGACCAACAAGAGATTCATTGTGGATGAATATAATTTGAAGACATTTAATTCAATAATAAATAACTATGACATGATGAAACACTGTAGACCAAATTAGAAAATATGATAGTATTTTAGGACAATATATTAAAATATTCAATAGTGCATTTAATTTAAATTCAATAAATTATTGTGGGTGCTATCTACAGATCAATGTTTTAAGTTATTTATTTTACTATATAATTTTCCTGAATACATACATATATATATATATATATATATATATTCCAGAATTATATTTCTGGTCAATGTGATCATTTCCCCTTTTAGATTAATAATTTCATTATACTTTAATTTTCCAGGTTATGATGGACTATCTTTTCCATGTCGTTTTCACTTATGTTTTTCTCATTAAATTATGGTCCGCACATGAATTAATCCATTCATAAGTAAAGAACCTTTCTGGTCCATTGCTGTCACCCCAAACTTCTGCCTCAGGGAGCATTGGGAGGATATAAAATATCAAAATCATCACAGTATTTTTCCAAAAGCCATTTTATTATATCTTGAAGGTATTTTGATGAAAGCATGGGTAAGAATTAACATGAATGAGAGGGATCACTTGGCCTGACACATAGATTAGTGATAACATAAAGTACTTTTGTGCCAAGCATTTTGATGGGGACATTGGTAAACTGGGAATATCCCAAACCTGACTTCTCATTTACTCCATGACCGTCAAGGAGTGCCCTTAAAAGTTAGTCTGACATCAGAGATACCAGAATTTAATTTTTAAAAGAGTTTTCATAATATTCTGATATAAAACAGACTCAGAACTACCTCAAGTTCATAAGAGAAGCTAAAACAAAGCATCTCTTATAGGCCAATACTCAAAACATGTTCAAACCCTTTTTAATACATGACATATTCTGCAGACTTTTTGAAATGCATACATTATATTTTTCCTTTGTTAATATTGATGAGAACAGAGCAACAAAGTTAATGACTTTATTTTTGCCAGCTGCGTGGCATTTGGTGAGCAGTAAATGTGAGAAATATTGAAATCATTGTCAGTTGACTTTATAAAAGTGAGGAACTGTTTTCGACAAGTACAGCTTCATCAAAAATAATGTTCTTTAATCTGACATTAAACATTTGATTGTTAAATATTCCATCATATTTAATGATTCTTCTCTACAAAGAAGAACAATTATGCATTTATTATAGTGTCAGTAAGTTATAAAACCAGATCAGATTTTTGGGAAATAATTAACACATTAAGAATGTCACTTTGTCAAAAGCTTTTTCAAATAGATGCCAACAAATTAATGAAATGAAAATTTGATTTTAATTGTAATTAAAAATTTGGAATTTCTTTGTGTCACATTATAGATATATTTTGAAGATACAATGTTATTTTGTGTATAAACTCTTATTTAGGAATTCACTGATTAAACAAAAACTGAATATACCTTCTGAATTTTTATTAATTCCTTTTCTTGTCACTGTGGTGAAATATCTGACAAGAAGCAATTAAAGGAAAGAAAGATTTATTTTGGATTACAGGTTTATGACAGGGAATCATAGTGGTTACATCATGGTGGAAGACCAGAACAGAGAAAGGCTGGTGACGGGTTATGAACCACAGAGACCTTTTTGCAGGAGCCTCACCTCTTTTTTTTTTTTTTTGACATTTTTTCAGCATCTTTATTTTTTAAATTTAATTTTCATTTTATATAAATTAGAACAGGTTATACTCTTATCCCCTTGCCCCTGCTTCCATACTCTGGAGACCCTCCTCAGTGAGGTTATGGTATTCACTGTGGGGTCATGGAGGCCTCAGTGGGGTAATGGAGGGACTGAGTATTCCTACCCACTCTGTGGCTCTTACAGTCTTTCTGTCCCCTCTTCTGTGATGTTCCCTGAGTTATCTTCAAGGTTCCTTGAATACTCGAAAGAGGTCTTCCAGGTAGGACCAGACATTCAAATACATGAGCCTGTAAGGAATATTTCTTACTCAAACTATAACAGTCTGCCAAGCACATCCATAGGATCAAGACTATGTCAAAATAAAATAATGATTTCAGTCCAACATAAAAAGCTTTCAACATTATATATAATCTCAAAGTCCAGCATCTTTTATATGATAATACAATCCCTAATGTGAGCACCTGTTCAAAAAAGGTTACACACTTCCTCTACACACAAAGCATCACTCCTGAGTGTTGTGTTTACTTTCCCTGAGTAGATGTGAATGAAGCCATGTCAGATAGGGCACTGAAGATACAATTATACCAAAGTCACATTTAGTAAACCAATGAGTTTGTTAGAATTACTTACAGAAGGATGGCTAAAAGGTTCATAATAGAAGCAAAAAATAAAGGTCCTTAATGCTTAAACTGAAGATGCAGAAGAAAACCAAAAAAATTTTGTTTCTATTTTAAATCTGATTTACCAATAACTATCTGACAAGTGCTTCTTAATTGCATCCAGGGTACATTATATATGAAAGTAATCACAGAGATCTAAGTTACAACTAGTTAAAAGGCGGTTCACAAAGAATCTGAAAGGACCACAATTCCTAGACTCACAAAGAACAAGTAGAACCAGAGCTTCCGGCAGGAAAACAAACTCAGAGAATTAAAAATTAAAAGATATGTGAGTGGTTTGCTATTCTATTATTGTAACATATAAATTTTCAAGAAAATAAGTGTTATGAAGTATAAACATAAAAAATTGTAGAAAAATTTCCCTGCTAGCATTTCAGCTTTGATGTTCGCTATACAAATCTGATGGAGATTTCTCCTAACTTTGTACCCTATGTCCTTGGTTCTTTGGGTTTTTTTTAAAGCAATTATTGAAAGATAAGACTACAGGAGGTTAGTTGTGCATTTTCTATAACATTCCATTTAAATCCTGTCTCATTAAATATTTTGTTTTGAAATCCTTGATATTTTTCCCCATTTTAAAACTAAGGTTAGCAGACATAAAATCTTTTCGTAATAGAGTAAGACTCAAAAATGTTATCTATACTAGTAAAAATCAAAGGTATAACAAAGTATACATCCTTAATTTTTCTTGAGTGAGTCAACATCTATCATGATGTTTCAATAAAATTCCATTAATGTATTCAAATAGCAACGTAATAACTTCACTCTGAATTCATCAAATGGCCTCTTGTATAATGAATTATGCAGAAGGAGTTTAATTGATTTAAATAATACAACTATGATTTTAATTGCAATTGATCTGATAGAAATATATTAGGGATATTTTAATTTTGTGTATGTGGGTATGAGTGTGATTTGCAATGCAAACTTAAGGACCTAAGTAATGAAAACAAAGGAAATGTTGAAAAACCAGTAGTTTAGTAAAATAAATGCATTGGAGGCCCAAAAGCAAATAAAATTTAGGATTTTCTCAAAGAATTACATTCTGTTATGTGCTATTCAAGTGAAGATTTTTCAGAAAGGTTGAAAAATTCTATTATAAAATTTATCAATCCTCAGTTACCTAGGAGATAACCTTAGTTTTACAAATGTAAACTCCAGCTGACGCTCATGAGAATTATATTATTCTAGTGTCAGTTATGCTGTACATGTTGTCACATGGCAAATTATAAATAGAAATTAATGACACAGAGATGCCTTTATATCAATGGAAATGCTCTTTGAAAGTAAGACAAGAGATAAAAAAAAATAAACTAATTACCTCTGAACTCAACCCAACATATAAAAAAGGAGCAAGATCACATCCTAAATAATATTCTACTCAAGTTGAATTTCTATTAGATTTCATCCTCAGTTTTCAAGTTTTGGATTATTTTAAGAGCATAAATTGAAGACAAGCTTCCAATCAGGCTATAGTATTAGACATAGTGCTTTTGAGAGATCCGTGTAAATTTCACATTATCTGGTGACCATTTTTTTAAACTCAAGTATTTCAAGATTCATTTTCTGTCTGAATTCATGTCCTTCACACATCCTACTTATATGTTCCTTCCTGTTCTTTGTGTAGAGTTGGGATAAGATGTTCCTAGGATTCCTCTCATTTGAGATGCATTTTAAAAGAAATGAAAACCAACATTAGTAAGGTCATTATTTAAAGCCGATATTTAATTTTTAATTGCTGAGAAAAATAACGTTGATCATCATAAATTCTAGCATACAGCCTTTTAAGACCAAGTTTTTACCTATATATTTTATATGTGTGTTCCTGTTCTTGTGTGTGTGTGTGTGTGGATGTGTAGGTGAAAGTCTCTGAAAGCATGGTGTATGTGCGTGTGTGCCTGTGCAATTGTATGTGAAAGGGAAATCAGGGTTTTTGTTCTTAAGGTGATGTCCACCTTCTGGAGACAGATATTATTTTTATAATGTTTATTTGTGTGCAAGAAGAGAGAGAGAGACAGAGAGAGAGGGAGAGAATGAAGGGGCATGTCAGTCTTCAGCTGCTGCAGATGAACTCCAGATGCATGTGCCATTCCTTGCATCTGACTTTACATCTGGGTACTGGGGAATCAAACCCAGATCTTTAGGTTTTCAGGCCACTGCCTTAATAGCTGGGTCGTGTCTCCATTGCAGGAGATAGCTGATTGGCTGGCAAGAGTCCTCATGTCTCTGCTTCTCCAATGCTGATAGGACAGGAGTGGAGAGTCTGGCTTCATTGTATGGGTCCTGGGTCTCTGGTTCTCCTCAATGCAAGTCAAACACCACAACTATTTCCTGAGTTCTTCTTGTTGCTTACACTTGCCTATTTTTTCATTTTTTATCTTTATTAAGCAGAGAGAGAGAGGGAGAGAAAGAGAGAAAGAGAGAGGACACCAAGGCCACCACCTTGTGGGTGTGGCTTATGTGGGTACCGGGGAATTGAACTTGGGGCCTTAGGCACTAGAGGCAAATGCCTTAACTGTTAAGCAATCTATCCAGCCTACACTTGCCTATTTTGTTCACACTGTTTGCTTCTTTCTATCTTAGGGAAAGTACCAAATGTCCTAGAAGAGAGTGGCTAGAATTGCATTTATAATTCTCTGCAGTAAACGCATGGCTAAAATACTGTCTTAAGTTAAAACTCAGGCTAGTGACTGATGCTCACAGGCCTATGATGTAGATAATTTATGATTTTAACTTTTGTATGTATATTCAGCATTCCAGATGCCTTATTGCCAAGGAGAGTTAAGTCTACCACGATGGTTAGAGCCCAGCAGCATAGTGGTTGGATCCCAGTGTTGGCAATGGGATCTCAGCTCTTCTGCATATCAGGTGAATGACCTTGCTCAAGTATGTAGTATCTCTCTGTCTTTCTCATTATCAATCCATAAGAATAATTAGGACTTCACAAGCTAGTTTAAATGATATGATGGTTCTACATGTACAGCACTCAGATGAATCTCTCTCATGATGTGTAACATGCCTGTGTTGCCTGTTACAATGAAATATCCGATTGAACTTTTCTGAATACTCACTCTTTTGTCAGGCATATTACATTATTTTATGATTTTGTGATGCTGATTTAGACTAATCTATAGCTATTTCATATCAACAAGATTTCCAGGATAAGCTCATCTGATAACAATAGGAGAAAGCTGAGCTCCCCCACTGCTATTTTCCTGGTGTGCAATGAAAGAAAAAAAGTTAATTTTCAATGCATTCTTTTAAGTGTCTATGAAGGTGAAAATAAGGTGAAATGAAATAAAGCTGCTTGAGCATTTGTTTGTCAGCTCTGATGGTAAGTGTTTTGCAAGACTTTAGTCCTTAAAACCAACACAGATTTGAAGACTAAGTAACTGGAAATGGTGATCACACAGCTAATGTCTGAATGTCAGTAAATCATACCCGTTAAAGTCAGTATGTCCAGGAATAAGAAGTTGAGCCCAAACAATTCCACGCAACCATCCATCCCACAGAAAACCAGGGACTTTGGCAAAAGTGACAACTTACATTGCCTTTCTCTTAGAATCAAAAACTGTCAGAGAGATCTTGTGTACCATGGCAGATTCCAGGTGTTTCTTGATGCAAATAGGAAATCACAAAGTCAAATATGGTATCAAATTTATCTGAAATTTTGTCTCACCATTTAACAACTTGCAGAACTGCAGCTCAATATTTTGGTTTTGGCAATTATTAAGGATAAAAGTAATTCCTTCATTAAGAAGATATTTTGTATGAAATAAAAATCCAGTACTCCATCTTAACTGTATATGACACACAGTGTTCCATAAATTATTTATAATTATAATTGGATTCTATAATCTTTTTATGATTTTCATAGCAATTATTTTGATTTCCATTCAAAGAGTATTTATAGTACAGTATAATTTTGGAAAGTGTCTATGTGTTCACAAAGGGCAACAAGGCAGCATAAACACTGGACATACTTGTTCATGGAGCAATAAGATGAGAAGAAGTCAGAGACCAATAATTGTCTCTTGGGCTGGAGAGATGGATCAGGGATTAAGGCATTTGCCTTAAGTGCCCAAGGCCCTGGGTTCAATTCCCTTGTACCCACATAAGCCAGACCCACAAGGTGGTGGTCCTGGTGCTCACTTCTTTCTCTCTCTCTCTCTCTCTCTCTCTCTCTCTCTCTGCTTGAAAATGAATAAATAAAATATTAAAAAATTGTCTCTTGCCTTAGTATTAATTCTATTTATAAAACTTATTTGCAAGCAAAGAAAGGGACAAGAGAGACAGAGGGCACACCAGGGGTTCTAGCCCTGCAAATAAACTGCAGATACATGCACCACTTTATGCATCTGGCTTTATGTGTGAACTGGGGAATCAGTCATTAAAAGTCATTAGGCTTTGCAGGCCAGCACCTTAACTGCTGACCCATATTTTCAGTATAATTTTGACTGTTTTAAGGTCACAAGAATCCCTTATTTCTATGGACTTTTAATTTTCTTGTGCGCTACTTATTGCATAATTTTTCACAAGTATAGTATTGAAGCCACTCTTGATGTTTCTAGCTTCTATGCCTTATCCTAGCTAGATTGGCTTTTTAAAAATATTTGATTCATTTATTTTGTAAGGGGAGAGAGAGAGCACCTTCCCTCATTATATTTTTATTTAATCACAATTTACAATACATTTGCAATAATCTTTATCCTTCTCCATGGGAATATTCTTTCAAAGCACATTTCATTTCACCCAATCTTCCAAGTGCTAGTTTCCATTTCTTCTCCTTTTCCCCTTCCATTCTAAGTCTATTGTTTTTTGCATTATTTCCTTTAGATCTTCTTATTACAAGAAATTGCCTCTATCCGCAATGATGGTAGACTGAATAGCCACAGGAACATATACTATATTATCCTGCATCACTGAAGGGACTGCATAGAGAATAACAATCAAGGATTATTCTAGTGGCCACAAGGAAATAACAGATGTGCTTATAGTGGGTGGAGTGGGGAGAAGTTGAGGAGAAGAGGGCAATATCATCATAGAAGCAGAAAGTGGAATGATAGGATCCCAAAACAAAGGATGTCAGCTTCCTCCAATGGCTGAAAAGGCAAATGAAGAAAAATCTGAAGCTTTCAGAAGGAAACAGTGTGGGTAATACTGTGACTTTAAGTCCATAAGATTCATTCTGGTTCTCTTGTCAGAAATTTATCCTAAGTTGCTGCTTCATTTGGAGCTACCACATTAGTAGTAGTTGTCAAAGAAGAAGTAAGAAAATAACGGATAACTCTTTTCTTAAATGCATTCATTTATAAATATATTTATTTTAGTTAAAACCTCATTGCCATAATCATTGAGTTTCAGTGAATAGATTTATATTGTCTAGATTCCGTTTATTGGACTATCCAATACTGTTAGCTACCCAGAGACAATTAATCTACCCAAGAGGCTGACCTGATCATATCATCTTCTTCAGACTTTATAGGGCTCAGGCAACAAGATCTTTTCCTGCCTTTATTATTTAGCTCTCCATTTGAGAGTCTAAGGGCATTTTCTTCTTAAATAGTAGTGAATATATGATAACTTCTTAATATAACATGGTGAAAAATTTGGTCTTTCATTTACTTGTTTTGTCCGTTTCTTTATTGTTTCACCAAGACATCTTAGGAATTCAACAATGGTTTTGTTTCTCCTTTCCTGAACTTTGACCACTCATGTTCTGGTAGTTGGGTCAACACACACTCTGATATGCTTTCCTTAGGTTATGTCAGACTTTCAAGTGTTCAGCAGATTTCTCTGCTTGGTTGAAGAACCTGTTTGGCTAGGTTTTCTATCACTCACTATATGCCAAGACTCATCACTTGTCCTGAGGACTTAACATTTTATACATCACCTAGCTGCAACTGTGTAGACATCTCACATTAGAAACGTGGGTCTCATCTCTGAGATAAGAACTCTGATGCCCACATAGTAGATACACTGCTGAGATGGCAGGCACGTTAGGAAGCAGGAATTCCCCCCCCCCCCATAATCTTCTTTCACTTCTGGGCAAAAATGTCTTCCAGATTCTAGTAAAATAAATGGATGGCATTTGGTAACAAAATGCAAATGGGACCTAAATTTATGAGGGTGCTAATTACCATTCATTTCTTCAAACATTAATACATTTTGTACTGTGACAGGATTAGGAGATAAAGCACTTTTGAATTTTAAATATTTTGGTCATTTCATAAATTTATGGCTATATCCCTAGCAGAAAAAAATCATTTTTGCAAATCACAAGATTTTATGAAGATGGTTTTTGTTTATTTTAGACAATTATGTTGAAAGAAAACTTTTTAAATAAAGATGACTGAAAAGAAATTTATAGAATGCCACTGTTTGAAGGTAACATAATTGAACTTTAAGCTCTCATGAAATTCAGATAATAAATAATATCCATGGTAAATGTTTATCATTGTATTTCTGCTTCATCTCCTGACTTCTCAACTGGGGGCATTTTGCAATGTTTGGCAGCAAATAAATCTAAATTTTTTTTTTTGTATTGAATAGTCTCTCTTTTTTTAGGGTAGAGTATGCATTTGCTTGATGAGTATCTTAGGGATGAGCATAATATTATAAGAAATATAAAAAAAAACAAGATATATTTAAAGGTTAATCTAAGATCTAGAATAATAGGGTGATAATTTTAGCCAGAACAAAAGAGAATCAGTGAGGGAGATGATAATGCTATGCTGTCATGGTTACAATTGCAATGCAGAGAGCAAACCAATATTTCCATGCTGGAGTTTCGCAGAGATCTAAACAAAAGACAGACAGGTCTTCGTGAAGAAAAGTGCAAATGTAGTTGGTATTTAAGTTTGGTATCTTAATATAGTCTCAACATTTCCCCATGAAATACATTTAAGTGTTAATAAGAATACTTGCGTATAATTCTCGTAAGTGTTTTATTATATCTTGCAGGTTTGGGGGACAAAGCAACAATATTTTTAACTTGGATTTTGGAAAATAGAGGAGTAACTTAGAACTTGTTTTCTTATTACTAGTGCCCATTATAGTCAACCACGTGTACCTTGCTTATAAGGTTGGCAAAACACCAAATAACCAAGCAAACCAAAAATCGACACCTACTATGGTCCTTTCAAGCAACTGCACAACTATGAATGTTGCTATTTATTACTTTCTATGTGGCACAGCTGAGATGTCAGCCCCCAAATCAGCTCCCAGCCTTTTAAATTAACTCTCTCATGCTACTTTGCCCACACCTCAGGTCAGCGGTCTGTTTTCCTTATTTCATCCTAAAGAATGGTGTGTGTTATCTTCTCTTTACTTCACAAGGTCTCTGGAGTAAATATCCTCCAATTTCTGATGCTGCTTATTTTCTTTCTGTATGTGATCGTTTTGCAGTGGTTTTGAGAGCAGGATTCTGGAATTGTCTGTTTTTTTTTTTTTTGTGCACTATTACTATGACACTACGTGAGTGCAGGAAGTAAAATGTACCCTCCAAAGTCAAACAAACTGTTATTGCAAGGGCAAGGGGTGTTTTCTTTCAGGAAAAATAATGGAAACAGTCCCCAGTGGGTCGGCTTTATGAGAGCTGGATCATTGATAGGTGCAGATGAAATCATTAAACAAGTGAATGAAAGTCTTTACTTTTATCTACTTCACTCGTTTTATTTTCAGGGTAGGGTCTCGCTTTAACCAAGGCTGGCCTGGCACTCTGTAGTCTCAGGCTGGCCTGGAATTCATTGTGACCCCCTACTTCTAACCCTAAACCTAGTGCTGGGATTAAAGGTGTGCACCATCATGCCTGACCTGTGTACTTTTTAAGAGTGTTCATAGCGGTAATAGGAGAGCAGGTAGAGATAAGTCAGATGATTAGATCATTACTATGTCCTCAGTTGAACCACAAAGCTTGATTAACCCTTGGTAGCAGGTGACCACTTGCAGCTGGATGTGTATTTAATGTCATGGATGAATACAGAAGCAATTGTGCTGCTTATTGTTGATATGTTTCTATTGCTTTAATGCCATTCCATATTTTGGTGAGGCTATGCCTCATGATTGCCAATTTTGTGATTTCTAATTGTTCATTCAATTAGAGGAAATTGCTAAGCCATTCAACTTGTCTCAAAAGTCATCACATGAAGCCATGTGACTCCTGAGGTATTGGGAACAGGGATCCTGCCCTGTTTTGTAATGAGCATTACTTTCCCATAACAGACTCAGGTCTTCTGTAAAATTTTACATCAGAAACAGGGGTTGATTTCTGTCATGGTTTGATACAGGTGTCCCCCACAAACAATTGAATGTGTTCTGATAGATCGATCCTCAGCTGATGGCAGTTTGGGTTTTGCAACCTCGATGGAGCTGTGTTGTCGGGGGCGGGCTTATGGGGTTATAAACCAGCTTCCCCTTGCCAGTGTTTGGCACACCTTCCTGACGCTGTTTGCAGTGCTGTGGCAGAGGTGATGTCCTGCCCTCTGCTCATGCCATCGTTTTCCCTGCCAGGATGGAGTCTCCCCTCGAGTCCGTAAGCCAAATAAACCCATTCCTCTACAAGCCGCTTTTGTTTGGGTTCTTTTTGCGCAGCAACAAGAAAGCTGACTGCAACAATTTCTTATTGGCTTAGTTGCTTTAACATTCCTTCCTTATGTGGGTAACCAATTGTCTTGCCTTGAAGAAGAGGCTCACTCAGTGGAAAAGAACTCATACCTGGTATGTGGAAGCAAGTAGAATCCCATGAACATGAGGCTGATAGACTCCAGTGAGAAGCACCCACTTAATTTTGCATAAGTGGTAAGGATGCACACATCAAAAAAGTCTCTTGAGGGCTGGAAAGATGTCTCAGCTTTTAGGCACTTGACTGCCAAGTAGAGAGATCCCAGTTTGATTCCCCAGTACCCACTTAAATCCAGGTGCACAAGGTGATGCATGCATCTGGAGTTAGTTTGCAATGGCTAGAGACCCTGGCATGATCATCTCCTCTCTCTTTCTCTTTCTCTCTTTCTGCCTCTTTCTCTCTCAAATAAATAAATCAATAAATAAATAAAAGATTTTTCAAAAAATCTCTCAAATAACTATGCTTATCCCCTTTAATCCAAGATGCTTTCACTATTGGTTGGAAATGTTGTTTTATTTTACAGATGGCAAGACTATTGGGGAGATCTAAGATTCATTAATAAGACCAGAACAGATCTCTGACGGCCTACCAAGTGATGTGTCACCTCTTATTCATCTACAAAGGCACAGGAGACACAGCAGAGAAAGCAGCTGCAGGGGTACTGCTCTCACTGCTAACCTGTCGAATAGCCCTTAGAAAGATGATAGGGAAAAACACTGTGGTCATTAAAAACTCATCGAAGCAGAAATCCAGAGGCTACAGAGAACTTAACCACAAAATCAGCCTTCTCGTTAGCTTGCCAAGACTCAGGGTGCATTGCAGATGAAGTGATGGAAAGATTGTAAGAGGCAGAAGGTGGGTAGAAATATGCATTGTCATGAGGCCCTTTCCCCTTCCTAACACAGAGACTGACTGAGGCCTTCATGACCCCACAGTAAATAATAGTAGCTTCACCAAGAAAGGCCATTAGTGGAATGGGGCAGGGGAGAGGAATATAAGAGTATACCCTCTAAATAATAAATTAAATAAAAATTAATTTGAAGAAAAGATTCCTGTCCTTGAAAAAGAGTTTACCTATTTCTCTCCATATATATATATATATATATATATATATATATATATATATATATATATATATATATATTTGTGAAGAGAGAGTGAGACAAGACAAAAGTGTCTCTTTTTCACCCCTGTTTGATAACCAAAAATGACTATTTGGACCATTATTCAAATATCAGAAAATATTTTATGATGAATTCTCTCTAAGCCAGCCATTGAGAAATTGATTTTTATAATACACTTATTTTACATAGCATCAAATACTAAACACTTTATTTTTTGTATTGTTTCATATTTTTAAACTTTTGGGAATGGAAAGATTACGTTGATTTTGCAGTGTAACATAAAATTAAGAGCAGTTTCATTCTTCTTTGGAAGCTTTTTCTTCTGTGTTTAACTATTTTATTGTTGTTAGTAAGAGCTATAGCAATAAGGTTTTATGATTAAATAACATTTCTATATATAACTATTATTCACGATTCTATTTCTATGCATATGGGATACTTTAACTTTTATTTAACAATGACAGCTCTAATCAATTCTATATTCCCCTAATATCTTCACATTTGAAAGCTTTGGAAATCAGATCAATTCTATGGAAGAAAGAAAGCTTTATTCAAGGTTACACAGTACATTGATATTTCTTTGTCATTTTGTTTCATATAGTGGTTACGATAAACACAATTTTAACTTACCCCCCATTTCTTTCAGTGATGTAAACACAGTTTCATAACCAAAATACAATTCAGTGAATCATTAACGTCTCTAAAATTGAATAACTCAGCTACAATGAATATATTATGTGAAGAAAAATGACTGACACTACCCCAAACCTCTGAATTTGTATGCACTGAAATTACTGTTCTAGATACGGTGGGGAAAGAAGAGAGGAATTAATCATTTTTATTAATATGCTATTCAAAAAAGTGCACTTTTTCCTCATTTTCAGGACTAACATATCATGTCTGACACATTTATTTTTGTCCTTCACAGTGAGTTACATTTCATCTTTTGGGTTATTGGCACGAGGAAAAAGAGATAGTCGTGCTGAGGTCCATTAATAGTTCCATATATCACTTTAGCTGTGACTCCACATTTCCTGCAAAAGTTCAATTTCTTACTGTTCAGTATTATTCATATATTTGTAGCAAAATTCAAAGAGGTCACTGGCTATTCTTCCTTCTCCCATAGAAGGTGACATAGAAAGGGCTTCTCAAAATGTTATAAATTGGTGGCATTTCTTTCTGGCACATTGTGTGACAAATTAAATTAAGTACAAATTAAAATAATGTATTTGTGATCTTGGTTAAGTCATATATTCTGTGAATATGTTTTTTATTTACTTTATTATAATACCATTTTTTATATCTGCATGGTTATAGAATGCATATGTTCCAGAAAGGTTTTATTTGGAAAATGACATAATTCTCTGTGTCTTAATGTTAAATTATAAACAACTTCTTGATTTGACCAATTAATATAGCTGTGAAGACCAGCATCCAAAGAAAAATAGCTGTGCTTGGTTTCATGTGCTGTTCGTAGATTCGCTCTTTCTGTGAGGATGGTTAGTGGCAGTAACACAGCGAGACCTGAAATGTGCTGTATAATCTTCATAAAATAATATACACACAGGAGCCAGGTATGCTAGCACCCAGGAGGATGGAATAAAATTTCCTGGGAAATATGGCAAGTTTAGATTATAGGGCAACCAGAGCAAAACCAAAACTACAGAAAAAAAGGATGTGAGTGTTTGAGTCATAACAGATTCAGTGCAGAGACACTCTGCTCCCTGTGTTCATAGACAAGCAAACTAGACGTTTGGTCAGTTCCAACCATAGTTGAACAATATTAGAAGTAATTTTGACTAACAAGAAACCTTTCCAAATTTCCAATTGATCAATGATAAATGATAAGAATCCTAATTACCACATAAAAAGTCTCTCAATATAGATCAAAATATTAAATGTGATGCCTCTGAAAATCTTAATATGCTTTTTCAAAGAAAACGTAATATAAAAATGAATATGATTTTAGTTTTCTTTACAGATGGGAAAAACTCCATATATATATATATATATATCACTATATATATCACTATATATATCACTATATATATCACTATATATATATACACACACACACACACATATATGTATCCCTATATACTAGAGTTTCCTTCTGTTGATGGACAATTCCATTTTCTAGCTGTTGTGAATAGAGTAACAATGAACATGGTTGTACATGGACATTTGTGTTAGGATAAAGAGTCCTTTTTTTGAGTATATGCCCAGGAATGGGTCATATGGTAGTTATTTTATGTTTTGCTTTTCTGGAAACCTTCACGCTGATTAGTGACCCCACCAGTTTGCATTCCCACAAGCAATGAATAAGAGTTCCCCTCTCTCCACACCTTGCCTCACACTGGTTATCAGCTTTCTGGATAATAGCCATTCTGACTGTGGTGAGTCGGGTGTATAAAAATATGAAGTTATGAAATTTGCAGGAAAATTAATGGAATTAGAAAAAATACACTAAGTAAGGTAATCCAAGTCCATAAAGGCAAAAATCACATGTCATCAACCATATGCTGATTTTATATGCTAATGACTGTATGTATGCAAATAAAGGAATGTGAGACAGTATGGGCTATGATTCTAGATAGGAGGCCACTTGGGGGAAACATGAGGTCATGAGAAGTGGAGAACATGAAAGCCGCACGGAGGGTAAGTTGAGGCCTGGGGAGACACAGAGGGGAGTGGGGAAGGGTGGGGTAAGGAAAAATTGTTTGAAAACACTGTAATGAAACCTAATTCTTTGTTTTCTAATGAAAAATAAATTTACAAAAGATTAAAAATAATATATACAGGCAGAGTACCTAGTGTAGCCAAAACCAAGTCAAAAAAGAAGTCTGAAGGATGCTTCTGATGTTTACAAGAGTCTTCAGGTAGCGGAGATCAAGGACACTGAGGGAAGGATGGGCATCACTTAAGAATACAGAGAAAACCTGGAGTTCAATAACATATTTATACCAAAGTTGTTGAAATATAGTACTCAAAAATGTGAATATATATGCTCATTTAATTTTATTAGAGTTATAGCAAATTCTAAATTATAAATTAAGCCTCCTAATTTCAGAAAAAGAAAACTTTTCCTTTTGATAAAGCAGCAACGATCAACCCAACTCACAAATAGCAGCTTATAGTTATATCTATGTTCAGAATTGCCTAGAAACTTATTGTTTTTTTGAAGTTGACAGGCTCTCATGCAGCATAGACTGACCTTGAACTTGCTATGTAGCCAATGGTGACTTTGAACTCCTGGTCACCAGAGGACACTTTGACCTTCCACATGTTAGTATTACAGACCTGTAATCCAGACAGATCCCTGTCTGGATCCTGTATAGTTGACAAAGCACACTTAAAAACTGAACACCTCCTAGATTCACATCCTTGCATTTCTTTCTAAATTAAAATGATTATTCTCCCCGTTGGTGGTAATGTTAATGCCTACGTGAATGTACTTCAGGTATTTGTCACTCTACCTTTGCTGTGAACACATGACTAGGCATGACAGAGATTAAGGGAGAAAAGGCTTGTTTTGATATACAGATCCAAGAGATGCCATCCATCATGGCGAGAGAAATGGGAATCAGGTGGTCACATTGAAGCCACAGTCATGGGATGGAGAGCAACACCCTCTGCCTGATGACATTCTCAGAACTTTCTTTTTTTTTAAATTTTAACTGGCATTCATTTTTTTTTATTGTCCATAATGAGTTACAATATTCCAGAGGCATGGCCAGGAGAACCTGGCTGAGTACTAGGCTATCCATGGTCCCCTGTCACAAGGAGTGATCCATACGACCCATGGAGGAGGTTATCCAGTGGATTGGGGAGGGGAGGGCAGCGGGGAATTGGGGATAACAAGCCAGAGCTTTCTTCTAAGTGTCCATCTGTTTGCATCAGGACATCCCTTAGGTGTAAGTAAGACACTCACAGAATCTGATCTAAATGAAACCATGTGCCTTAATTAAGAAAAGATTCACAAACGGAATCTCATTTGGTAGCATTCACGGATGTGTCACACATTTAAACAAAGCGTGAGTTCAAGAGAACATCCTCCATGCAGTGTGGGAGCTGTTTGTGTACGACATGAGGGTTTAGTTTTTCTCAACATTTGTCATATCACACGTCAGAGTTTCCAGGCACAGTGCAGCTTTACTTTACAAGTTCAGCCATAGATTTTATCTTTATCCTCCCCAAGTCAAGTACACTCCAATGAAGATGTAATTGAATGAATTAGAAAATTATCACTTAGTTTAAGTAAGCTAATTGTTCTAGCATTGGCAAGAATCCTGAAATTTACAAACTGAATTAAACGTGTGTTGTCGAAGGTAGGGCACCATAAATCCTACATGGAGTGTAGAAGTGTAAATGAGCTTTGTTTAAAAAGAGCTATAAAGTTAAATGTATTGAAAAATAGAAACAGATTATTCATGAGCAAACAGCACAAAGACCATGTATATAACATAAAATGAAGGTGGTTCTATTTTCTTCTACCTTTTCCAAAAAAAATTCTTTATTTCCAAACATTATTATAAAGGAAGACAATATGTATTATATACTCTGTTATGTATGTATATATGTAATACTGGTATATAACATAATCTCTATTCTTATAATATAATATAAAATATAATAAGAACTATTTGAAGATAAGCATAACATGAAATAAATATAATTATCCCTCAAGTACTGTGGAAGGAAACTTTAGTAAATATTCTATTTATCACTCTCAATTTTTTGTTAATTAGTTAGTTTTTTAACATATGTTTTAGTATGTCCCCTTCCCTGGCCCCCATTTCCTTGAGAGCCCTTTTTTAGTAGGGCTATTGGTATTTAGTGTGTGTAATAAATTTTATCATGTGTTTTAAATGATAAAATTAAATAGGAAGTATTAGATAATTATTGTATGAAGTATTTTCAGTAATACTGTGAGGCATATTACTACACTAACCACTGGGAAAATAGTAATAATAAAAATAACTTATGTCTGTGGATTTTATATATACACTAAGGGATTAAGATAACAACCATATGTCAATAGTAATCCATAGATAGTTGTATGCAGAAAACAGACAAAAATACAGTTAGATGAAGAAATGTATATTATAAGATATCACTATGAGAAAGACTTCACTTCCAAGAATTCATATGACAATTACAAGTATCTGTTAAAAATGGACAGAATGTGAAAAAATAAAAGCAGATTATAGCTGAAATTTTCTAGAAAAATTAAGATTAGAATTCCTAGAAAAGACAGAGTGGGAACAGTGAAGGAAGATGAAATCACTGATGTGCTTTGTGAAGTTTTGAACAATTACATAGAGTTTAAAATTCAACTGTAAGTCTTGAGAGTTTTGGTGTAAGAAACAAGGAAAAACATTAGAAATGTCTGTACTAGAAAGTTAGACAATTTTAGTTGCATTTTATATAAGACACTATAATGCTGTGTGGAATGAAGGTATTAAGTAAGTCTGAAGGCAAATATCAGGTAGGTCACTGTTGCCCAGTTCAGTTAAAAAATGGATACTTGAAATCATGATTGAATAATATTTGAAACAATTATGACAGTGACATTTTTCAGATGCTATAGGTGGGTTTCTATTTTTGATTTATCCATTTTCATTAGCATACAAAGACAGGTATCATAATGATGCATTTCAACATATGTGATGCATTTCAACATATGTGTGTTAAAAATAGAAAATAGAGTTTATAAAATATGTACATAGGACTGGGGAGATGTTTCAGTAAGATGATTTGCTGTGCAAACTGAAGGGTCTGAGTGTGATCATCAGAATCCATGTAAAAAGCTGGCAAAGACTCCAATGTCTCTAAGCACAGGACTGACAGGAGTGGGGTTTGATGGTCAACTATTCTAACTGAAAACTAGCCAGCTCCATGTTCAATGAGAAATTATCTCAATGAAATAAAGTATAAGGGTTATACAGAAGTAAAGGACCTGAAATCATCCACCTCAGTGTTTGTGAATATAGAGGGATCATATCTGCACATCTATGTGCATCTGTCTCTCTGTCTTTGTCTCTGTCTCTGCTAGCTCTCTCTCTCTCTCTCTCTCTCTCTCTCTCTCTCTCTCTCTCTCTCTCTCACACACACACACACACACACACAAGCACAACATATGCTCCACACAAAGTAGACCCACTCACACTCACAAAGACAAGAAAACACATTTGGCATGGCCATGCAATACATTTGTATTTTAATATAAACACTTTGACAATTATCAGCAAGTTTTAAAAAATAAGTTCATGAACAAGTTACAATAGCTGATTTTCATCATTGCTAAAGAAAAATGAATACATTTAGTTCAGCCTGAGTACAGTTCTTTGAATGTGTGCAGTTTGGCATAGGACTCCTTGAGGCCTTGAAATTCATTTGAACTCACTTCTTACCAAATAGAATCTTCCAGTTCACAGAATTTCTCCTCACAATGTCCTTATTCATGCTCATTTTGCACTATGATCTAACTGTATATGATTTCTATGCTTAGATATGTTTACAAGATGCATACTTACCTTAATGTTACAATTATTTATAGTGTTTGTACAATACTGTGCTGACCAAATTTCAGCAAGCATGCAGCAGGCTGTATCATGTACTTTTATATAAATACATTGCTTGGTTTTCATAAGCTTAATGATGCATTTCTTAGAAAGGATCCATATCATTAAACAGCGTAGGAATGCACATGGAAAACTTTGTTGTCCAATGGCCATTAGTTAAATGAGATAATGCAAAATTTTGATGTAAGTCTTTTTCTCCTATGTGTCTACTGAGCAGTCAAGCATGGATCTGAGGCAAAAGACCGTTAAATGCCAGATTGCAGGATGCAATTTGGCTTATTGAAAGCACAGTTTTTTTTTTTTTGATACAAATATACTTTGTGCTTCTATATGTATTTATAGTTTTAAACCTCAACTTCTAAGAACAAAATAACAAGGTCTTCTTCACATGACTGATGCTTTTTGAAAATAATATATATTTTTTTAATATATATTTATTGTCCATAATGAGTTACATTATTTAGTGGGCAAACCATGCGTTGTTATCCCGAATTCCCCAATTCCCCCCCTCCCCATCCCTGATCAGTTGTATATCCTCCTCTGTGGGCTGTCTGTATTAGTCCTTGTGGCAAGGGATCCTGTATATCTTAGTACTCATCCCAGTCTTCCTGGCCC
>PVHP010005993.1:0-62524 GCA_004024765.1 Zapus hudsonius
CTGAAACGAGTCTTCCAGGGTTCCATGGAGAATCTGCGTGGTGCTTTCCCAATTTCTGAGACAGACCACATTCCTTTCCCCACTTCAAAGCCCCTGCTTCTGCCATCCGATCTTCTGTCGTTGAGTTGGAGCTTCTTGACTCCTTACAGGAACCTTGATGATTATATTGGGCTTATCTAGAAAGTCTTCCCATCTCAAAATTCTTTAATCACATAGGCAGTTTCCTTCATCATGTGTCTTAGTTGATTCTTTTATCTCTGAACCAAAATACCTGGTAAAAGCAACTTAAGGACTAGAGAGATTGCTCCATGGTTAGAGGCTCTTGCTTAAAAAGCCCACTGGCCTGGGTTTGATTCCCCAGTACCCATATAAAGCCAGAGGTACAAAGTGATGCTTGCATCTGGAATTCATTGGCAGTGACCAGAGGCCCTGGCATGATCATTCTCTCTCTCTTTCCTTACAAATAAATAAATATTTCAATTTTTATATTTTTATTTATTTGTAAGCAGAGAAAGATAGAATAAAGAGACTGAGGGTGGAGCATCTCTGGAGGTAATCCTGGTATAGTGAGCCTCACTGACGTGCTGTTCTTGGGTCCCATAGTCCTGGTCAGGGACAAGGACCACCTACAGGTAAACCACGCTGAAGTTAACATCCAGCATGTGATGAGACTTCTCAGCGGTGTGGATGCTCTGGGGACCCCATGCTCTGTAAGCAAGCCCTCACCCTGCTCCTGAGGGGGGCCTCTCAGGAGGAATCTTCCCTCGGGGAGCCCCATCAAAGTGGCTGCTTTGGGGGCTCCACATCAGGTAAATAACCCCTCTCCATGCTCTGTAAGTAACCCCAATAAACTCATTGGTTCACCATATTGGTTTTGGTGCCACTGTAGGTCGGGTTATCATCTGAGCCCTATCTGGGGTGAAGAGGAGTGTTTGCATCTCCCCAGGGGAAAAGTTTCCTTCCACACCACGTCTTTAAAACTCAGACGGATGATGTTAGCTAGACACGAAGTTTCCTTCAATTCTTTCAGAACAGTCAAGCTGCCTCTTTCCTCTTAACCCCATCCAAACAAACCCTGCCAGCGGTCTTCCTGTGGGTCTGAAGTTGTTCCCAATGTGCTATTGGTGATTTCCTTCTCAATTCCTCCTCTCCCAGAAGAGGTAATGGGCATCTTCAGTAACCTTTCTAAGCCTGTGTTCTCATATAGTTGTAGGAGAGCCACAGTGATATCCTACTACAAACATTCATAGAGAAAACCTCAAACTAGTCTGTAACATGGGCCTGACAAATGAACATCTGAGCCAAAATAAACATCTGTTTATCAAAAATCACAGTAATATAAAACACTAAATACATGTTAACTGTTATTATTCATGGGAAAACCTAAACAACGTAGTAGAAGGTCCCTCAACTTTTTCCTATACCAACTACTAAGTCATTTTTTGTACCTACCCTTTCTTTTGTTTTAATGTGTGTGTGTTATACATGTGTATATACATATGTGTTGACATGCATGATGGAACATGTATGTGGAGATCAGAAGTCAACATTGTTCAATTGTCTTCCTCACTTGCTCTCCACCTTATTCTTTGAGACAGTGCATCAAGCTGCCTGGAGCTCACTGATTGGAGAGCTAGCCAGAAGGTCTCAGAGATCCTCCAGTCTCTGATTTCCCAGAGCTAGGATTACAGCTATGGGTTACTATGCCTGGCTTTTATTTGGGTATTGGGAGCCTAAACTCAGTTCCTTGTGTTTGTGAAGTAAGCACTTTACCAACTGAACAATTTCTCCAATCCCTGTTACCATTTTTTGAAGCTATTTATTTATTTGCAAGCAGAGAGAGAGATAGAAAAGAGACAGAGAGAATGGGCACACCAGGGCCTCCAGCAGCTGCAAACAGACTCCAGATGCATACACCACTTTGTGCATCTGGCTTTATGTGGGTACTGGGGAAATGAACTCTGGTAGTTAGGCTATGCAGGCAAGTGACTTAACCACTGACCCATCTCTCCAGTTCTGTTGCAATTTTCTAATTGCTTTCTGTCATGATAAAAAAATTGCTTCTGGTCAGCTGGGGAGGAAACTCAGTGGTAGTAGTAGATCTTGTATGAGGCCCTGAGTGTGAGCTCCCGTCGAGAGAGAGAGAGAGAGAGAGAGAGAGAGAGAGAGAGAGAGAGAGAGAGAGAGAGGAGAAAGAGAGAGGGAAGGTGGGGAGAAGGAAAAGAGAGCGAGAATAATTATAATCACCTATAATCACCTCTAGTCTAAAGCAAGTCTTATTCTCCCAAACATCATGGGCCTCTCCTGTCTTCATTTCTCTTCCTGTGCTCTCATAACTCACTTCTGTCTTTCAACATGTCTGAGTCCTTCCCATCGCTATAGTCCTTTTATCATTCTATCTATATCTAGTTCTCCTACTTTCACAGCCAAAAATATGTTATTTTTGAAAGGGAAATATAGGCTAGATGACTCAACATCCTCAGAACTGTGAAAGAGTTGAGTAAAAACATTCTAAGCCCAAACAGACTTGCTATCATCACCAAGTTGCACATCACTGATAATTTCTTTCTTGGACATTTTTTTTTTCTGGAAATTCTTGGCTTTTGTAAGAGTGAATATTCTGTGGGTTTTCCTCCTGTGTCTCCATTTATATTTTTCATTAAAACTTATTTATTTATTTATTTATTTGAGAGAGAAAGAATGTGTATATGGGTGTGCCAGGGTCTCTTGTCTCTGCAAGTGAACTCTAGATGCATGTGCCACTTTGTGCATTTGGCTTTACATGGGCACTGAGGAATCGAACTCTGGGCTGGCAGGATTTCAAAGCAAGTGCCTTTTATCATTGATCCATTTCCTGCCCAATTCTTTTTGATAATATAATGTGTGTGTATGGTATACATACACGTATGTGTGTATATATGTACAGGTATATATGGGACCCAGAGGTTGATTTCAGGTGTCTTGTCAGTTTTTGGGCTCCTTATTTATTTATTTATTTATTTAATATTTATTTTTTTGATTTTCCAGGTAGGGTCTTGTTCTAGCCCAGGCTGGCCTGGAATTCACTATGTTGTCACAGGCTGGCCTCAAACTCACAGCAAACCTCCTACCTTGGCTTCCCAAGTGCTGGGATTAAAGGCATGCCATCACACTTGGTCAGAGTCATTATTTTTAAAAAATATCTTTATTATAAATAAGTTTATACATTATATGAACAAATCTTGTGAAGGTGTCCCCATTTCCCTCCTCTCTGTCCCCTACCCACTGGGGTCCTTCCTCGGTGTGCATACTGGATCTGTCCATGGGATAGGGAGTATGAACTGCACCAGAGGTAGCCAGTTTTTTTTGTTTTTTTTTTTTCCTTCTCCCTTATTTTTTGAGACATGGTTTTACGCTGAACCTGGAGCTCACCAATTCAGTGTGACTAGATAACCTTCAAGTTCTGGGGATTCTTTTGTCTCCACCTCCCCAGCACTGGGATTGCAGGTGCATGCTGCCACCCCTGGCCTGGCTTTTACCTGGGTGCTGGGGTCCAAACTCAGGTCCCCATGGCTTGTATTATGAGCACTTCACTCACTGAGGATATTCCAAGCCCTGTTATATTTCTCTCTAATTGACCTCATTAATAACCACTGATATGCCTAAGACTAATGCTTCTCTGTTTCTGACCCAGAAATAGAACTCTACCAAAACATGAAAACATGGAAGGACACACAAGTACCTACAATGACTGCTGTTCAACACAGAATATGTTAAGCAATTTAAAGGAGATCCAGGAAGAAGAACTCATTGCCAGTGGAAGTCAACAATATGAACACTCCCATTGTGGGTGAGATCACTCCTATATTAAAAAAAATTGTGAAAAAGGTATTTTCCCAAGCTGTGAAGAATGATACTGTTAAAATTGGGAATATCTGATACCCATTAGCATGAGAGAAGGAACAGAAGGAGGAGTCTGAGCCTGTGAAGGTTGGAGAGTGTCTTGGTTTGCCTAGATTTTAGCCTGTGCAGAGAGACAAAAGTGAATATTGAGACTGGAGCCAGATCTTGCAGGGAAGGAAGTGCTTGTCAACTGTTTGTCCACGAAGGCCCAATGAATTAGATGTGTCTCGGTGTCTCTCTCCTTACAGTAATACTTTATATACTGCCAATTTCTCTTTTTCTGCCCCCTCTCCCTTCCTTCCCTTGCCTTTACTTAACTTCCCACTCCTTTTTTTACCCTTCTTTCCCTTCCCTTTCCTTCTCTTATTCTTCTTCCTTTCCTTCCTTTCTTCCTCCCTTTCTTTCTTCTTCCTTCCTTCCTCCTTCTTTTTCTTTTTTCCTGTGTTGTGGATAAAGCATAAATACATACTAGGCAAGTGCTCTATCATTAAATTACATTCCCAACCCACAATTTTATATATTTTTTAAAAAACAAAACAAAGCAAAACTTAATATTGTAAATATTTTGCTTGCTTAATTAAGTCCCTTTGAGAGCTGAGTACATGTAATAGGAACATGTGTGGTGGGGTATTTTTAATTTAGTAAATGTTCTCAAAGTTATAAGTAGATTCATGTATTACATCCATCTGATCAAGATTCCTAAATAGCACAACAATATGTCTCTAGTATTTCAAAATAGTTAAAGAAGAAAAAAAATTAATGGTTGTTAAAATTAATTTGGCTTTTCAGAAGTACGGAGACTCTTAAGATCTCAACAATAAATCAGACTTAAAACTCATGATTCAGGGAACTGAACAGAAGAGGGGTCGGAAAGATTGTAAGAGCCATGGTGGAGAAGAATATCCAGAGACATTGCCCCCTCAGCTACAACACACAACGGGGGAATCCTGGCCACCTCCTGTGCTATTCATAGCCCCCTACCCCATGGACTGATCCAGTATGCCCACTGAGGAGGGCCCCCAGTGGGTTGAGAGAGGGAGGAGGGAAATGGGAATACCATCATGTGGGGCCTTGCTAAGGGACATGGAGGACATAAAGGGTTAACTAAGAGTTGAGACAGGCTGAAGCCCCATGGCTCCCTCCTGAGACCTCGTAAGTGCTTCTCACACTCCTCTTTTGTTCCTAAACCTCCAGGATCCCTGGCAAGCCACAACAAGCCCTGTATTCTCACCCCAGTGGTGCTGGACAATAGGTGACAGTTCTAGGTGACAGTTTCTCAGTAGCTGCCACCATCAAACTCATGTCTAAGAATCACCTACTTCCCACCACTCAGGGCTGAGCAAGCCTCTCAATTTACGCAAATTAGTCATTCACAGGTTACTAGCCTCTGCCTATCCACTCATGAGACATACACAGACCACCCTGCCCCAACCAATCTCCTTACTCTACCCCTGCCTCTAATTTTCCTGGCTTCTCCTCTCTATAAATATGACCTCTCCACATATAATAAATGATATATGCCTGTCCCACCAACTGTGGTTGTATCCCGAGAGTTTCTTTCTCTTGCTGCCTACGTTCTGCCTGCCCAGCGCTTTGGACAAGCGGGGAGTCCATATGAGCCCAACTCCCTCCCTAACTCAGCTGCGGACCAGCCACCAGCGACCTTGAAAGAAACAGCATCCGCTGCGACCCACAGCGTCAGCAGAGAAAGAAATGACACCATCATAAGATTTGCTCATACATTGTATCTAATTGAGGATAATAAAGATATATCAACAATACAAAAATAAATTTGGCTTTTTATATGTTAGAAACAGGACTATATACCTATGATGTGTTATTTTCAGAGAAGAACCTGTAATTAACAACTCGAACAATTTTTTCATAGCTCATCTCATTATTCAGAAATAAAACATTATTAAAATAAAATAGTTTAGTTTTGCAGGTGTATTTGCCAAAATCCCCAACATTTGATCACAACAGCAGCTTTGATTTATTTTTTTATGATTTAGTAGGTAGTTTTAAGTTTTTTAAAACTTTTATTCTGAAAGATGGCAGAAAGTTGAACACAACATGGCTGTGATGTTAGATTTCACATCCAAAGTGAATAACATAGGTTGTGTGGCCTTTCTGTGGAGCATGTAATCGTTTCTAGGTTGACCTTGGCAAACCACACAAGGATCAATGGCATTAAAGGAAACTGAGTCAGTATTTTCTTCTCGATCTGTGGTTTCTTCCTTTCAAATCCTCGGGCATCTTCTTTTTTTAATATTTTTTTATTTATTCATTTTCAAGCAGAGAAATACAGAGAGAGAGAGAGAGAGAGAAAGAGAGAGAGAGAGCACACCAGGGCCACCACCTTATGGGTCTGGCTTATGTGGGTACTGGGGAATTGAACCTGGGGCCTTAGGCACTGGAGGCACGTGCCTTAACCGCTAAGCCATCTCTCTAGCCCCTCGGGCATCTTCTTGATGGCTGTAAATATTGGTTCATGTGATCATATCATCATTTTCCTAAGCATATGACTTTCTGGAATTATTAGTGTAGTTTTTTTAAAACATGTATGTGTGCATTATTTTGTTTCTATTTTTGTTAGTTTTGAAGCAGGGTCTCACTGTAGCCTAGGCTGACCTTCAACTCCCTAAGTAGTGTAGGTCAGCCTTGCTCATAGCAATCCTCCTACCTGGACCTCCAAAGTGATTAAAGGTGTGCACCACCTTGAGGAGTTTGTAGGGTTTTTCATTGTCACAATCAGGAACATCTCACATCTTTTCTGCTTGTGTTGAGTTTTATCTAGTTTGGATTTCTCCCTTATCTCTCCCTTCAGCTTTAGGAAGCTGATTTTCAAGTAGGGCCTGGCAGCTGCTGCTGTGGTAGAAGGAAGGGGAGAATTCACTTCCTTTCATGAAGTACAACTTCCAAAAGTTAACTGAGAAAGTAAGTGTCAGCATCTTCTTCAATGAGCGTGTACCTCTCTCCCTCTTGGTTATCAAGGCCACACTCCTCATCCTCATCTGGGGATGTTGCTGTCTTCTACAGTGATATTTTTCTGATCACAAATGTCAACCAAATTGTTCTGTGCTGAAGGCAGACCAGATCATCACTTCAACCAGCATCAACATCCATTTTTGGTGCTGGGGAAATGGCTCAGCAGGACTGAAAGGGCCTGAGACAGACTTAGTTCTATCCTCGGCACCTACTTAAAAAGCTGGGCACCTGTAACCCCAGTCCTGGTGAAAATGGAGACCCAAGAATCACTGGGGCTCTCTGGTCAGCTAGTGTGATGGAACAAACAGCAGCTCTGTATGCAGCGACTCCATCTCAAGCCAATAAAATAGAAGGGTCTCTCCAAGCATGCACACCACACGGGTTGCATACATCTACACATACATGTGTATGCACTCTGCATACAAGCTGCTCACCTACCAAAGAAGAAAAGAACCCAGCAAAACAAACAGAAAAGGATCTGCAATGACCGACCATGACCATGTCATTTACTCACATTAGTTCTTTTTCCTCAGCACAGCAGGAGTCTCACACCCAGCAGAGCCAGTCTCTCCTCAGAGCAAAAGATCTGCAGGCCTCTCCCCAACATTTACTAGACTGTTTATCTGGACTCCTGTTCTGGAGATTCACAGGTACAGCCCTGAATTAGCTTGGCTCTAAAGAGTTTGGTGTTGGTGGTGGTGGGGTGGGGGGACACACTGCACAGTACAGCCGCCGGTGTTCTGGGGGTGCCCTTGGGAACCTCCACTCAGGTAAAGCTGGGGCCTTGATTATGTCATGGTGAAGAACTTCAAGACGGGTGACTGAAACAAAGTCAGTGAGTTTATTAAATAGATAAGATGATAGGGGTAGCACATACTTCAGAGTTAACTGCTGGGATTGAAAGGGGAAGAGGGGGAGGGAGAGAAATCGAGAGAGGAGGGGAGAGGAGAGAATTAAGGATAGGTGCACACTCAAGATGTGAATGTATACTTCTTTTAAAAATATTAGAGAGAGAAAGAGAAAGTATGGAGGTACAAGGACCTCTTGCCTCTGCAAATCAGACACACATGCCACTTTGTGCATCTGCTTTTCTGTGGGTACTGGGGAACTGAACCAGGGCTGGCAGGCTTTGCAAGCAAATACCTTTAACCACTGAGCAATCTCTCCAACCCTGAATGCAAGGTTCTTGAAAGTCCCATTTAGGTGTCATTAATATACATACATATATATGTGGTGAATTTATGGTGTATGTGTGTATAGTGAGGTGTGCATGTGTGTGGTGTATGCACATGGGTGTGCCATGTGGCACTCCTTGCTCACACTTTCAGTGTTGTTGCTGGCCTGTGGTGACTGACAGTGAACCTCAGCTGTCTCCTTCCACCACTGTCTGCCTGTTTTTGACTTGAGCCAGTGTCTCGTGCTGATCTTGATGCTTACCATTTTCCCGTGCTCTAGTGAGTCTCAGGTCTCGGCTCCCCTACAAGGCTGGAGTGACATACACACTTGGCCACACCAAGCTGCTTAAGTGAGCCTTGTACCCCAGTGATCCACCATGCCCAGCTTACATATGTACTTTAAACCTATTTTCTTGCCTGTATTTGTAACCTACGGTCTTGTTGCTTTCCCCTTTGATGTTTCTTAGTTGATTCACATACTTTGTTTTGTCTCTTCATCTTTTCTCTATTTCTGAGCTGCGATCTATTCTCTTGCTTAAGGAATATTTTTAGTACTTTCTTTAGTGGGTCTACTGCTGTTGGTTCAATTTTTGTTTGTCAAAATCTTATTTGACATTTGGCTGTCCTTCCTGTAGGATATTTTCTCTTGATTGGTAATACTGCATTGACATTTATTTTACTTCAGGAGTCTGAGGATAACATTCTTTGATTTCTGCCCTTTCCCCCTTTTTATTCTGTGGAATAGCTGGCCGAAGTCAGTCTACTTGGATTCTTTATGAGGACAATTTGTTCTTTATTTTCAGATTATTGCTTCTATGCTTTTTCTTTTTTTCACTTTTTAAAGCAATTTTCCTATAAAGCATGTACTGACATTTATTCTAGTAAATACTTTGTTCATATTTTCTTGTTATTGTTGTAGAATTTCCATTTAGTCCTTCCCAATAACATCTGATTCTTTGCTGAAATCCTAATTCTTGTGTTTTAAGGATGTAGCTTAAGCAATGTCAGAAACACAGATGGAAACATTCGTGTCTTTCCACAAAGAAAGAATTTACTGGGTAACAATTAATTTACACACAGCATCAATTTCATTGTCTCAGCATTTGCACTTAACGTCAAACAAACTTCTGTCTTACAACATGAAGTCACATAGGGCAAGGCACAGCCTGAAAGATGCTGTTCTATAGTATATGGAGCAGCTTTCAGCAGCCATGGCTGACTTTCCTAATATGTTAGATGGAGCTTGTTGTCCCTTGTTTTCAGTGTTGGGGATTGGAAATGTAGCTACTTTAATGTCTTTATCTGATAAATACAAATGTGAGGCCTAGTGTGTTCTTTCTTTTTTTTTTATTTTCCAGTTCTCATTCTCATTGCTTCGTCACCTATGTAGATGAGAGTTGTTTAGAGTGTGTGAAACATATATTTGGAATAGTAATGACATAATTCAAATCCTAGAGTAATGTCTTATTTCTCCACTGTGTGTATTTTTATGACTGCAGGTTCTTGGGAGGGGGCTCCAGCAATCAGGATCTCCTTATTTAATATCGGGGATTACAACCATTGGAAATGAACTACAGTCTCTGTTGAGGATCTGTCTGCCTTTGTGTCACCCATATGTCAAGGTTGAAGTCCTTTGAGTCCCAGCTTAAATTAAGAGGGTGTGAGGGTTAAATTTTGTTGTCAACTTGATCTGTTTAGTAATCTTGGATGGGTCTCTGAGGTTATTTACAGGAAGGCAGGCTTCTCAGTAGGGGGAAGAATACAAGGAAGCTCAGGGGAGCTAGAAACAAACATCCCTTCCTAGGAGGGCAGTAGAGGAAAAAAATTCCAGAAATTTAGTGAGTCAACAAGGGTGGGAAAGGGTTGCAAGACCCTCTCTTAAGGTTCTATAAAAGGGAAGGAAATTTCTTTCCATTTGCCCCTGCATGTTTGATGTTATGGGTGTGTGATATTGGTGATGGTGTCTCCCTTTTTCTCTCTTCTATCTCTCATCCTCCCCCCCACACGTTTGGACCTGTGAAAGGGAGCCAGCCTCTTTCACCATTATGGAACTTCCCCTGGATCTATAACTTCAATAAATCCCTCCCTCCCATAAATGTTCATGGCTTGGAGGTTCATCCCAGTGGTGTGTGGCTGACCATGACAGCTTTGATACCAGTACCTGGGGTGATATTGCTGAGATGCATCTGACCATGTGGAGTTTAGTCTTCTGGAACTTGTATGCTAGAGGAATGGACATGGATTTGGCACTTGCAATTGAAGATGCTTTTCAGAGTGGTAAGTCAAGTTTTATGGACTATTCTGGTGAGAATTTGGAAATGCTAAATGCAGAGAGAATTGTACTTGGTGTCTTGGCTTATGAACTTTCTATGGGGAAGGACAGACTGCAGAGAACTTTATTTGAACTGTGTTATTGGAGTAAACAGTAGATGCGTTCTACTGCCCATGCCTAGAAAGCTTGATCAAGATTTAATTTAGCTAATGGACTGTTGTGCTTGGCTAACAATATGAAAATGAGAATTTTAAGATTCAAAATGTTCAAAAAAATTCAAAATAAGTTTAAAATTTAGAGGTACAGAGATTTGTTTTAGGTTCCTGCAACTGCTATAGTCAACACAGGAACTATCCTAAAGAAGATGGCCCAACTGTTTTACAATGAAACAATGGAAGTGATGCCTGAGTTGTTTCTACCCAGGAAGGACTGAAAGATAGACTGTGCAAAGTCTTTTAGAAGGAGATAGTTGAAAGGAAAGAACCTACTCTTCAAGGTTACATTTTATTTTGTCTCTGAATTAACAACATGGCTGTGTACTGCATAGTTAGCATTGTTTTTAGAAGCATGGAAAATGCATGCATGGAGTGGATCATGAAGTGCACACGGTTCCAAAGCCTCTGCTGAGATGTGGTATATCAGGGCATGAAGTCCCTGAAAGGCCTGTGAAGCCACTGGAAGATGGACCATCATTTGCAATGGAGACCTGAAGATGTGTTGGATATACCAGGACTGTGCAAGGGCTACCATGGAGCACTGTTGGTTAAGGATGGACGTTTTCCCCAGCTACTTAGCCAAGCTGGAGGTGCAGAATTGGAAAATCCAGAGGATGTCAGTCACTGGTTGTATATCAGACTTGAACTGTAGATATTTGATATTTGCCTAATAGTTGTTTTGCACTGGTCCAGTCTCTCCTTGTTATACCTCATAGAAGTTGGAAATGTTTACTGTGTGCCATTATGTGTTAAAAGCATGTAACTTGATTGATTTTACAGAATTTACAGTTAATGAACCTTGCCTTGTGTTTGGGGGGGAATATGCATTTCTGGTTGTATTTGGGATAGTTATATCATGTTAGGCAGAATTATGATCTTGTTACTGTCTTCATTTGAAAATTAAGTATGATGTAGAGAGATATGGTTTTATGTCAAGTTGAAGAGGGGTGGGCTTGTGATGGTTAAGTTTTGTTGTCAACTTGATCTGTTAGTAATATTGGGTGGGTCTCTGAGGTTGTTTACAGGAAGGCAACCCTCTCAGTAGGGGGCAGGATATAAGGAGGCTCAGGGGAGCTAGAAATAAACATACCTTCTTGGGAGGGCAGTGAAGGAAGGAAAATTCCAGAGAAAGTCAATAAGTCTGGGAAAGGGTTACAAGACCTCATCCTAAGGCTATGTCTTCCCACTCGTGCCTGTTTGCTGTGTGTATGTGGTACTAGTGATGGTTTTTCTCTCTCTACTTCGACTGTGAAAAGGGGGGTGGGGGGAGCAGCCTCTTACACCATTATGGAACTTCCCCTGGATCTGTAGTAAATCCATTCCTTCCATAATTGTGCCTGGTTTGGAGGTTCATCCTGGTGGCGAGTGGCTGACTATGACACCCAGTAAGTTCAGGTACTATTCAAGTTCTACACATCTGGGTTCATTTGTCAAGTATATATAGTTTCTGACTGAGAAAACACTGAACATCTTCCATATGGCATTACCCTTAATGAAAACAACAAATAGCTAGAGGCCAACTTGGCATGTTTTTCATTTAAATTATAATTTTCCAGCCAGGCCAGATGGCACAGACCTGTAATTTCAGCTACTTGGGAGGTGAAGACAGGAAGATCAGAAGTTGATGGCCTCCTTGCTAAACTTAGCAAGACCCTGTCTCAAAATATAGCGTGGAATTCAGCTCAGTGGTGTAGCACTTGACTACATGCATGAGGCCCTCGGTTCAATCTATAGTACTATAAACAGATAAAGTAATAATAATAATTCTCTTTTATACCACATGGCATGACAGACACACTGTAATTTGTCTCTATTGCGCAAATTCTAATTCTGGTTACGAATTAGGGTGATCAGTGGGAGAACTTGCAAAGCTAATCATTGATAATCACCTAGTTACACTATCGATTTCATTTGCTTCCTTGTGTCACCTTGTTGATAGTAACAAGAACCATTGCCTATTTGTGAATGTCTTCCCATTTGTGAAAGAAGTTGGCAATATGGTTTCAGGCTGCCACTTGCTTGTAGACATGGCTGAGGTCCCCCGAGCTCTTTAAGAAATCTTGCCCCTCACTACAGTGGTCTGAGGGTGGGAAGACAGGTGATTAGTGAGCTCTCATGCTGAAATAATGATCCAGATGTTGCCATGTGTTGAGCGCCAGCCAAACCTGAAGTTCTTCTTTACTGGGACGTCGTTGGGAAGAAGGAAGAGGCGAGATTTATTTGTGGGACTAAGTTTCGTTTAATACTTTTCCTCCGTGATCCCTACAAAATAAAGGGAACAATAATTGGTAACTGACATTACAGACACATTCCAGAGTCAACTTTCACCATTACAAAGGGATTTCAATCCTCCTAGAGAAATCAATGTAGTTATTGCCTGTGATAGTTTATAGTGATTGTCAACTTGACAGAACCTAGAACCACCTGTGAGGGATAATCTAAATTAGGTTAGTTGAAGCGCTAAGACACACTTGAACTATGGACAATGCCATGTCTTAGGTAGAGGTCCTGAACTGCATAAAAAAGAGAGAACTGTCTGAGCACCAGCATTCTTAACTCTCTTCTTCCCACAGTGGACTGAATGTGACCAGGTACGTCAAGCTCCTGCCTCATGCCTTTCCTACCATGATGGACTGTTGCAATAAACCCTTCCTCTTCCTCATTTATTTTTATAATATTTATTTTTTATTTATATGTATATATAGAGGTATTTATTTATTTGGGGCAATTGAAAAAGTGAGGGTGTGTGTGTATGTGTGCATGCGTGTGTGTGTGTGTGTGTGTGTGTGTGTGTGTGTGTGTGTGTGTGTGTGTGTGTATGGGCACGCCAGGTCCTCTTGCCCCTGTAAATGAACTCCAGATGCGTGTACCACTTTGTGCATCTGGCTTTACATGGGTACTGTGTCAGCAGACTTTGCAAGCAAGTGCCTTTTACTGCCAAACCATCTCCCTAGTCCCTCATCAAAAAAAAAATTAATGTCTCTTATGTGTCAGTCTGTTGTAGACATTAGTGAGAGAACCAAGTAAGTCAGTTTATACTTTCGTGGATTTACATTCCAGTCGGATATAAGCAATGAAAACAAATAATTTTTAAGGAAAAAAGCATTTTTTAAAAAAATGCTTAAAAATTAAATTATTATATAACATAATGTCAGATGGTGATGCAGTCTAAGGAGAAAAATAAAACTGAGTGAGGGGACAGAGGGACAGGACGAGAGATGCTCCGTGACTCATTGTTTTGGGCATTCTCCAAAGGTTACTTCTACCAGGAGACTTTTAGCAGCTCATCACCTCTGAATTATATTTCAACATCCAGCCTCTGAAGTGCAACTTCTGGGGTTAAATCTCAACTCTCATTACTGGCTCTTTTTTGAGATCCTAGAATCTTTGTGCTTTTGTACGTCATGCTTCAGTTTTCATAATTGTAAAACAGAGATGATGTTTCTAACTACTTCCAAAGATTGTTGCAGTGACTCATGAAAGAGTCCACATCAAGTACACCTTAATTTGAGAATAAAATTAGCCATTATTTGTGACCACAGTCCTAAAGTTACAATTTTTCACCTAAAATAAAATTGTGAAAATTTCTATCATTATGCATCTTTTGGAGAATCTATAAAGTATGCTTTTTTAATACTGTCTTTTACTTAAAATATTGTTCTGTGATTGTATGTTTCTATAATTTTTAAAAAGGATTATATATGATAAAGCTCACATTCTTATGCTCTCTTCACAGATATGTTTTCTTTCTTTTTTCTTTTTCTCTGTTTCTCTCTCTTTCTTTTCTTCCTTTTATTTTGTTTGGTTTGTTTTTGTGGTAGAGTCTCACTCTATCCCAGGCTCACCTGGAACTCACTCTGTAGCTTCAGGCTGGCCTTAAACTCACAGGCTTCTTCTGACACCAGCCTTCCAAGTGCTGGGATTAAAGGTGAGTGCTACCATACTGGGTAGTTCCTTTCTTTCCTTTCTTCTTTCCTTCTTTATTTTAATGTGTATTTTGTGTTGTGTATGTGTATTTGTGTGCTGAAGGTCAGAGAATATCAATGAATGTCTTCCTCCACCACTCTCTACTTTATTTCCTGTGGCAAGGTCTCTCACTTGGTCACAGAGCTTGTCCCAGGGATCTGTCTCCTCTTCCTGAGCACTGGGACTACAGATAGGCTGACAAACTCATTTCCCCTGGCATTTATATGGCTCTGGTCCTCATACTTACACAGCAAATGCTCTGTTCACTAAGCAGTCTCCAGTCCCTCCTCCATTTCAACTTTTTTGAAAAGCAAATACATACTTGTGTTCGGTACTATGGTTGATATTTTATAATTTGTTGAATTCTCAAGAGATTAATAAAACCATTTAAAGTGGATACTTGGAATCAGCATTTCCATGTTTAAAATAAGTCAAACTAGATCAAGATTACCTACATAGGCCTCTGAAGACTTCCTGCCTCTACAATGTGGGTCATCAATCTCTGATTGGCTGGACCAGAAGAGTACATGACAGGATTTCATATATGTTTACTTGGATATGTTAAATCTTGACCCCACACTTTTAGAGGTAATTTTAGGGCCACCTTCTTGGAAGCACTTTTTATGAAAACTGGCATTTTGTGTTTATTTATTGATGGGATTTTACCCATTATTTATCAGTTAAGCTGTCTGGTTTCCCAAAAGTGCAGGCCATTGACACAGTGATAGCTTTCATCTATTTTAGTTTAAAGATTCTTGTGTTATAAATACACTGCCTTCTGGAATAAATCTCATTCTAATTTTATTTTAAAAATGAATTTTGACAGCTTGACCATACTTAACTATATTCTACATTAAACTGGAAAGGAATTTTCAGTCATGGCTTTGTGACATCTTTCTGTAAACTATACCCCCTGCCTTTCTGTTGGGGGTCATTGACATATCAAAGAACACAGGGCATATTAAAAAGTCCTTTGTGTGTGGATAATTTATCATTCATTCTGATATCTGATGAAATGATGCATAATAAAGTAAATTATAATTATCTTAGTGTACCCTATTCATTATGTAGATTAACCATGACTAATTGTTTTGTTTCTTTGCTTTTGTGGTGCCAGAAATTGAACCCAGGGCCTTGTACAAGATAGGCAAGCACTCTACAACTGAGTTACCAACCCATCCCTTCTAACCATGGGTAATTTTTTAATCCCATAGTATTCTCCCTGGTACTAAAGACATATTTGATTATCTTCTCTGTGTTGTTGAGTATTTACTTAGAAAATATATCTAATATCAAGATGAGAAAAATAACTTAAAGAATGATAACATGAGGCACAAAATATATGAATTGTAAACCAACACAAATGTAATTGTTTTTTGTATGTGTGGCACAAAGTGTGTGTGTGTGTGTGTGTGTGTGTGTGTGTGTGTGTGTGTGTGCACAAATGTACATATGTTGGGAGACCAGAGGGTAGATGATTGGGGTCTTCTTCAGTCCCTCTCCACCTCATTTGTTGAGATAGCATTTCTCATTGAATCTAGAGTTCACCAATTATGCTAGCTAATCAGTGAGCTGAGCCCTAGCCATTCTCCTGTCTCTGCCTCCTTAGCACTAGGATTACAAGTGCTTCTCACAACACCTGGCACATGGGTGCAGGGAACCCAAACTCAGCTCCTCATGCTTGAACAGCAAGCACCTTATCCCCTGAGCCACCTACCAGCCCCACAGATATCTTTTTGATTAGCCTTATTTTTTTTTTTTTGATTTTTTGAGGTAGGGTCTCACTCTAGTCCAGGCTGACCTGGAATTCACTATGGTCTCAGGGTGGCCTTGAACTCACGGCAATCCTCCTACTTCTGCCTCCCGAGTGCTGGGATTAGCCTTATTTTTAAAAAATATTTTTATTTATTTATTTGCAAGCAGAGTGAGATAGAGAAAAGAGAGACAGAGAGAATGGGTGTGCCAGGGCCTCCACTCCCTGCAAATGAACTCCAGATGCATGTTCCACTCTGCCTTTATATGGGTACTAGAGAATCGAACCTGGGTTGGTAGACTTTTTAGGCAAGTGCCTTAACCACTGAGCAATTTCTCCAGCCCACCCTTTACTTTTGACTTAATTGTGTCATGGTGTTTCATTCATTCCTTAAAGTAGCTAAAAGTAAATATTCTTTTTGTAGAAAACTCTACTCTTGCTGAAAGCTCTTGAATCAATGTCAGGGCAGATGGTTCGTGGGAAGCACTCATCATCTCATTAAGTGCAAAATGTAGAAAAGTTATGCTGAGCATGGTCACATCAGTAAATAAAATAGCTTGGCAATGGCCATGTTGCTGTCACTGTGCTTGTCACCTGTTATCGAAGTACACATAGACAATCAAAGCTGTTTCCACTCTGTTCCTGACCTGACTTCATGGAAAGGGAATTTGTAAGAAGCGCTGTGTAAAAGTTCTTTCTCTTTAATGTTTAATCTATTTTGATGACTAGGTAAGGAACCATGGGTTATGTCAGGCCCATGAAGCTTCTAGAATGAATGGAATAGGAACAGGGATTGAATGGGATTTTAACTAGATAGGCAGTTAAGGTTCATTAAACTGAGTATGAATTTCAGAGTGAAGGATCTCATCTTATCATTTAGTTAGCATTTAATCTTTTAAAAACATTTATTTATTTATGAGAGGAATAGAGAGAATGGGCATACCAGGGCCTCTTGCAACTGCAAACAAATTCTAGATGCATGTGCCACTTTGTACATGTGGGTTTTACATGGTACTGGGAAATCAAACCTGGACTGGCAGGATTTGCAAGAAAGCATCTTTTACTGCTGAGCCACCTCTCCATCTCCCAATTAGCATTTCATCTTTATGATTCATGATACCTTTTCCCCAAATCTAAGATGGATCTCACCCTTTATTTAAATTTCACTGTGAAGATTAAAAGACTCCTTTATAAAAACACTTTGTTTTTAAAGCATTGTAAGCTATTCTTGTTAGTACATGGGTGTAATTCTTGCTGATAAAGCAGAAGCTCACAGATGCCCTGTCCCTACCCTGTAGCTGTGACCAGATGCTTCTTAGAAGCCAGGCTGTCACACACCTCCCAGCTGTGCTCTACCTAGTGAATTTCTCTTATGTAGAAGCAGGAGAGCTTCATCCACAGACTCATGGGTCCATTTGATTTTTCTCTCTACCAAACAAATCTGTGCCTTCCATCTCAAAGACCTATGCATACATATATCTGGAATACTGTAAACGTATGAACGGAAGGATGTTTGGGGAGAACAGAGAAGCAATTATAAACTTAGAAGTAGGGAGATTGTGGAGGTAGAATCCATGATGGGAAGAGTGCTGACTTACTTTCTCATGCTGAACATGGGCTCCCTTCTTTCCTGAAACATCTACCGAATCTCTTTGTGCTTCAGAACCAATGATTGGAAGGAATTTCAGGTTGGTGGGGCTGGATACCTGTAAGCCAGCAACAGACTGAGTCAGACATATTTAAAGTGCTACCTCTGTGATGTGGATTTAAGGTGGGGGTGCCACGAGAGGAGGTCCATCTGTTTCATGCCACACCCTCCCAGTTGCCTACTGATGTGTGTGTGTGTGTGTGTGTGTGTGTGTGTGTGTGTGTGTGTGTGTGTTTTGAGACAGGTTTATGTATCTCAGGCTAGATCTTCCCTCTGCCTCCCAATGTTGGAATAATAGTTACATTAATTCTCAGCAGTTCACTGTCAACATCAGCTGTAACCAACTACAGTGAGCATGTCTTTGAAAAAAAATCAGGGATGTTCAAGATCTATGTTGATATTATGTTGAAATATTTGATATTTGGTTTATTGTTTCTTGGGTTCATTAATTCGTTTTTTCACATGGAGTGGAGACTTGGAGGAGGGATCTGAAAGAAAACAAGGGGTGGGTAACTCTTGGCTAGACACGCTCATGGAGGTGATGAGAGACCAGCCATGTAAGTCAAGCTGGCACAGCTTGGCATACAGGGACAGGACTCGGGCAATGTGTGAGAAGGAGAGGTCACACATCTGTCAACAGCCTGATCCTGGAGGGTTGGTACGTCAGGCTAAAGTATTTGGATTTTATTCCGCAGGTGATGAACCACCAGGGAAAATCTCAAAATCGCTGCCATTTGCAATAGCAGAGGCCAGTACCTCAAGCTACTGATATATAGTATGCAAGACCTGCCTGGGCTTGGACACCAGATGCTTACAGACTTGGCAGTGGGTTGGTGATGTGATTTCTCTTACTGTTGCTAACCCTGTGATGAAAGCACAGGGTCATCAACAGGAAGTCAGAGTTCTTGTTCTGTTAGTGCTATACTGCTAGAAACCTCTAACTTACCCTATATATGGGCAGAGAACCAAAAACAACCCCAGCCTCTCTGTTTTCAGTTATGGAACCATCCAAGGCACATCTGCGAGTCTATAACACAAAGCAATGAAGGTTTTCAGAAAAGAGCCCTTTTCATGTACCAGAGGCCAAAAAAAAAAAAAAAAAAAAGTTAACTGGTTTAAACCTGACTCAAAGCAAGATCTTAGCCAGGCTGTTGACAGTTATGAGAATCAAATGAGATGTTATAATAAGAGGATAGGAAGGTGGTTCTCAAATGTAAACTTTAGTATTAAGACACTATTATTACTGGTAATATGTATAAAGGATATTAACAGAAAATAAGTGAATAGTTACATGCTCCATAATTGAGAATGAAAAATAAAGTGCAAACAAGATTGCTGACTAAAATTAGAGAAAAAGAATGAAACTATTTTGACTCAATTGTCACATTGCAGATTTTAATTTTATCAGCCAACTGAGGTGATGGTGAAGTAAGAGGTAGGAAGTGGAGGAGGAGGAAGAGGAGAAAGATAAAAATGAGGAGGATGAAAATGAGGAGAAGGAGAAGAAAATAAGAAAGTTTGGGACAATCAAGTGTTTTATATGCTCTATCAAGCCATTTTTAAAGATTTTCACAAATGCTATACACACACGCATACATATATGAACATCTACACAAACATGCAATGCATACATATGCAACAAAAAGATTTCCCCAAATTTCTTAATATTTCTGTTACTTTAAAAATGCTTTCTTTCATATACATATGTGTGTGTGAGATTTAAAAAAAATTTATTTGAGAGCAGAGAAAGGGCCAGGGGAGAGACAGAAGGGAAGGGTACACCAGGGTCTTCTGACTCTGCAAATGAATTCCAGATGCATGTGCCAGTTTGTGTATCTGGCTTTACATGAGTACTGGGGAATTGAACCTAGGCTGTCAGGCTTTACAAGCAAGTGCTTTAACTGCTGAGCCATCTCCCAGCCCCTGTGTGTGTGCAATTTTTAAGGCAGTCTCTCTATGTAGCTCAGGTTGACCTAGAACTCACTATATAGAGCAGGTTGACCTTGAAGTTGCAATGAGCCTTCTATCTTTTCCTTCCAAGTGTTTGGATTGCAGGTGTGCCCTCGCCATTCTTATACCCATCTCCTTAACACATGTTCAAGAATTTCCCCAGCAAATGTACATCATAGACTGTGTCTATTTTTCCCTTCTCAAGATAATGCCACATTGTTTTTTGATGTCTTTCAGCCAATCCATACCACTACCACTAGCAAACTAGTGTTTCAACTGTGCTACAAGCATACCAACTCTTGATGTCAGACTATTTTAGTTTGCCAAGCTTCTAGGTCTAAAGTGGCATCCCATAAGTTCCATGATGGCAGGGGAAAATATGGTGTGAGCAGAGCCTGGACATCGCCTCTGTCACAGCACATGGAACACCACAGGGTAAGAATGAGCCAAACACTGGCAAGGGGGAACTGGCTATAACGTCCATAAGCCTGACCTCAGCAACACACCTCCTCAAGCAAGACTCACCTCCCAAATTGCCATCAGTTAGAACCCAAACATTCAAAACACATATTTATAGGGGACACCTATTTCAAGCTACCACATTCCACTCCTGGTCCCCATAAACTTATGACCATCCATGATATAAAATGCAATGCATTCAGTTCAACTTTAAAAGTCCCCAAAGTTTTTATCTATTTTCAACACTATTTAAACATCCCCATAGTCCAAGGTCTCTTAACTGTGAAATCTAAAACCAAGAGAACATAATCGCACAGAATAAACATTCACACTGCAAAATATGTCATTGGGCATAGCAAAGAAAGGTCAAACCAACAAAAGATCTAAATCAAACAGGGCAAACATCAAATCTTGTAGCTCCATGTCCAACATCTCTAACCAGTGACAAAGAGTTCCAATTCTGCCCCTCCAGCTGGGCTGCTCAAAGCTCATGGAAAACTCCATCTCAAGCCAGCAGTTCTCCTTGGCTGCCATCCCATAGTCCTGACTGGGGTCTCCACTGCAACCCATGGTTCCTCCTCATGACTCTATTGGGTCTCCATACAAGTAATCCAACAAACCTGCCTCAAATCACTCAGTGGCCATTTCCAAAAATCAAAACCGTATTGCAAATCCAATGACCCTCTCTTTTCTATTTGTCAACTCTCTTAGTACCAGGTAGCCTACCAAATTTGTTAATTTTTTGGGGGTGGGAAATCAACTGACTTTAAAGAGCTGGCTACTCCTTCAGCATTTTGGCCCTGTGATTTCAAGAGTCAGCATTCTTTCTGTTGTCTCAATGCAGAACAGCTAGCACAATCTCAATGGTTATAATCTCTCAAATAATTGCAGCTGAATGGGTACTTTTTGTCATTAGCACAAAGCTTTCATTTCTTTCTGTACCATATACTTTCTGTGCTCACACCAGTCCATTTTTAATGCAACGCAACCCTGCACAAGTTCTCAGGACACAGAAAGAGCACAGCTGGCCCTTCATACAAACTGCCTTTAGCCCAGTCAGGTCAAAGATTTTTCTTCCCTTCATCAGCCAAACCTTACAGTCCATAGTTCTTACTGAACGGTCCATCAAACTCTGCTTACAGTACCGCAAAGGTCTTAGGCCAAGGCTTGAAATACTTCCACATTCATTCCACAAATCAATTCCAAAAGGTCAAAAGCCACAGAGTACGGTTTCTAGCAGCTACGATCCCTCAGTACCATTTTCTATTGTAGTTATATTGTGGTTACCTTTTCATTGCTGGCACAGAAGACCCAACTAAAAGCAGCTAGCAGGAAGCAAGTTGTTTATTTTGGCTTATAGACTCAAAGGGAAGTTCCATGATGGCAGGGGAAAACATGGTGTGAATTGAATCTGGATATCACCTCTGTCACAGCAGGTGGAAACAGTGACAGTGTGAGATGAACTCTTAACAAGGGTGGGGGGGCTAGCTATAATACCCCAAAAGCCACCTCCAATACCACACCTCCTCCATGCAAGGTTCTATCTCCCAAAGTGCCATCAGCTGCAAACCAAGAATTCAAAACACGTGAGTTTATGGGAGACATCTAATTCACACCACCACAGAGTCCTTCCCATATTCTGGGCACTAATCTTTTGAAGGTTACATGCATTATGAATATAGGGCAGGTTGGGAGTGAGATCAAGGATATGACAAGCACATCCTGGATGAACTGAATGCAAGGGCAGGATTCTCATAGGAAGGCTCTGGAAAACCATGAGTCTGCTTTGCAGATGGTGGGCAGTCATGGGTTAATAATTGATGTAGACAGGCGTGTTTATTTTGCAGAAAAGTTGGAGGAAATCAATTTTCATTAATTCTGGACCTTTAGTCTGACACCACATCCATTCTCAGAGTGCTTAGAGGTAGGAATACGCTACCTGTGTCCTGTTTCCCCCAACCTCAGTCTATGAAAACTTAAGTATGGACTTACTCTTTTGAGAGGGAGGGAAAAATGTTTCTGGTTTACCATTATTTGTCCAATCTCATTCTTTAAGAGAATCTTTCTGGCTAGGCCAGAGGGACAGGTTATGTGAGCACATGGTCAGAGAGACCCAGCATTTCTGGCTTTACGGATGGAAGGCAATATATAGACTAAGGGCTGTGGAATTCCCCCTGGATCTCGTGGGAGAAACAGCTCTGGTGACACCTCACTTTTTGGTCCAGTGACACTCATTTCATTCCAGCTTTTTTTTAAAAAAATAAAGTCTCATATAGCTCAGGCGGACCTCAAACGTGAAATGTAGCTGAGGCTGGCTTTTAACTTCTAACCCTTTGCAATTATGAGCCATCATGCCCCTAATTGTAAGGTAATAAATTTATACATTTAAAATTTTATTTACTCATTTATTTCCAAACAGATATGGAGAGAGAGAGAGAGAGAGAGAGAGAGAGAGAGAGAGAGAGAGAGAGAAAGAAAATCAGGGCCTCCAGCCACTGCAAATAACGCCCAATGCATGTTCTGCTTTGTGCATCTGGCTTTCCGTGAACACTGGGGAATTGAACTCAGGTAGTTAGGCTTTGCAGGCAAGTGGTTTAACCACTGAGTTATCTCTCCAGCCCAATACAATTTTTATTCCAGCAAATGCGTGGCAATTTGTAAGAGCAATACAAACTAATATGCTATATTTCTGTACATATTTGATAGAATTCAGGAATCCAAAAGCAAGGATTTCTTTTTTTAAGTTTAGCTACCTTAGGAGAAGAAAGAGACTTGAAAAACTTAAAATCGTGTTCCACTTCAAAGGCCTTGGGAGGTGTACGTTTGAAAAGCAAAGACATTGAACTCATTTTTTTCCATCTGTATACAAAAATAAAGAACAATGTCAGGTACATATCTATACCGTTCACACTCTTCCAAGTAAACAAAAAACCATTGTGGCCTTCCTCTCTGCTTCCCACACGGCCTGGCTCCCCTGGCACCAGTCCTAGACACTGAGTCTACCTAATTCTTATTCCATTTTGCTTCCTAGATTTCTCTCCCGGGAAACTAGATCAATTTCTTTTTAGCCTGAGCATTCCATGTAATTAAATTTATCATTTGCCATTGGGGAAAATAAACTTTTCTGTATAGAAAGGGATAGGGAAAACACTCATAAATTCGAGGCTTGACTCATGTGATTTAGGGAAGCTTATTGTATTGATGCAGATATTTAGAAAGCCATAACGAAACATTCAAGCATTTTTAAAAGATAACCAATAACGTAGCCATCGATGGAATCATTATAGAACGAGCCACATCTTGCTACAGTGAAGCAAAATTATTTGGTAACTGCACAATGTAAGCACACATCCTACATCTAAATGATCCCAAATACACCACCCTTTTCATACTTCTACCATTTACATCTCTCCCCTGTGCTTGCAATACCTCTCCCTGGTCAATCTTCATAAATAGTTTTTGAGTGCCTACTGAGTACTGGCAATGAGCTAAGAGCTAGGACTACAAAGAAGAACCAAAAAGAAAGACTTGTATTCACAAAATGGAACCCACCATCTAAAGTTCTAAGACACACAGACATTCACGGCTGGGCAAGATAGGCTGGGCTGATCACCTCTGCTGGGTAAACTTTCACATCTTCATGAACACTGCATAGTGGTTTTGCAGTCATCTGCTGTCCTGACTTCTAGGAGATGTGTATTTTTATCTGATTCCTAACTTCAACTGATATACAACATATCTACCGTCCTTTGTGTTAGATAAAGGGGTTGGGTCTCCTCCAGAACTTTCTCTTTCTCTGTCTTTGCTTTATTTTCACCTCTGTCCTCTGATCTATACGGTTGGCTTGTGTTTTCCCTCTCTATGTATCAGCTACTCCTTTTCAGTATTTTCCACAAGTGCGTCTTTTTTGGTCTGCTCTTTAAAGGCCCTTGTTTCTTATTTATTTTATAATTTCCCATTTGTCTGACTTAAGGATGTGGGTGTCGAATCCACAGGAAAAATAGTACCATGCGAACTGACTCCAAAATCTTCACCTAAAGTTTTGAGTGCTTCTTGGATGTCCAAAGAGATGAACCAGGGTGCTTCTCCAATACCTCCTCATCTGGAGGTGCCACAGGACTGCAGACCAAATCCTTTCTCAGACAGACTCGTCTATTCTTCCTGTTGAGTCTCTTTACAGTGAATTCTTATGGGTTTAAACACTTTCATTGGCTCACAGACTATGTAATCAACGTGGATTTCTTTGACTTGTTTTTTAAAAATATATTTATTTATTTATTATTTACTTATTTGAGAGAGAAAGATACACACACACACACACACACACGAGTGAATATGGGTCTGCCGGGGCCTCCTGCCACTATCAACTCTAGACACATGCACCATTTTGTGCGTCTGGCTTTATGTGGGTACTGGGAAATCAAACTCAGGTTGTCAGGCTTTGCAAGCAAGCACCTTTAACTGCTGAGCCATTTCCCCAGCTCTTGACTTGTGTTTTGAGATATGGTTTGCCTTGAATGTGAGAGTCCTGAGTGCTGGGCTTATAGATGTGAACTTGTTCATTAATGGACTTTTGTAGCATTAGCTCCTGTGTCTTCCCCACATGCCCCAGGACTGCTTGCTTGAACAACTGTCTCAGGGTCTCATTTCCTTATGCCTTTGCCTTCTTTGGTCTTTTTTGATTAAATCTGATTACCCTTTGGTTATTAAGAACCAGAGACTCCCAGAAGTACTACTTTTCTGAATTTTAGCTTTTTGTTTTCCTAGTTCTCCTTCCCACTGGGCCACACGATCAGTAAAAAGTCTGGTAATTTTTGCTTTAGACTCACTCATCCATGCCCACCAGTGTCACGATACCATAATAGTTTAGATCTTGTCTATTCATCTAAAGGAAAACCAATGGTCTTACCTTTCCCGGTCAAATATCAAAGGATAGTCATAATTTTGCTTCTTTTCTGTGAACTTGCTTTCTTCTTTAATTTCTATGGGAACTTCACTAACATCACAAGGCAAAATGAAGTCACTTGTTTCTGTCAACTCAAACATTCTCCGTTGTCCAAAATATCCACAGTAATGACCACTGACCGAATGCCAGAGCCTGAGGGAAGGTCAAGGAAGAGAGAGGTAGCTGTAGTCACAAGAAGTGATCCTGGTCAAAGGTCATCTGCGTGGATCCCACTGGTCTACAATGGATTTTGAACTTGAATCCAAGACTTCCCCACTGTGCACTGTACCATTAGGTTAACCCTTTTTTTTTTGTCCATAATGAGTTACATTATTTAATGGGCAAACAATGAGTTGTTATCCCCAGCTCCCCAATGCCCCTCTTCCCCATCCCCAATCAGCTGGATATCGTCCTCCATGGGCCGTCTGGATCAGTCCTTGGGGCAGGGGACCATGGATAGCCTAGGAGTCAGCCCGGTTCTCCTGGCCCTAGTATGTTGTTACTGAGGGGGGCTGTGACTCTGAATATTCTCCCCCACCACGGCTCTCACAATCTTTCCGCCCCCTCTTCCACTCAGTTCCCTGAGTCGTGGTGGGTGAGGTAAACATTTTTGTGGGGGGAGGAAGTTAGGGTCTCAAGTATACCAAGCTATCTATCATTGAGCTATATTTCTAACCCATCAGGTAAGCATTTATATCAGTTAGAACATTAATCTGAACCTTTTATGAAAATAGCACTTTGAATTTGCAATTTATAATCCTCATTTATTCAAGCTGAAAACAAGAAAAAGAGATTTATCTCCAAATAACTCTGCTCACTCAAGCTGATCAGAACACACGTTGAGTTAAGTTAGGTCACCCAATGAGCTGTATGTCTGTTGCATACTTCCCGTATCACCAAGTAGAACTTGTGAGAGGAGAGACCTGGGGATGCTATTAGTATTATCAGATTCTTCCCACGTTCTGTCCATAGTTTCTACTTTCTTGGAGCTTCCATATTAATGTTTGCAGCTGAGTCGGGATGCAGAATGGCAAAACCAATGTGTCTTTTGTCATCTGTGTTATGTCACCATGCATCTGCCTCAAGTGGACTTTGTATATCAGCTACGTGGTTTAAATATCGAATCTCACTGGCAGGAGTGTGGGCTATATCTTTGATAAAAACAGTATTAGGAATATCTCCCTTTCATGGCTTTGCTTGTTTGTCAAAATTATTCACTTATATTTTTGGTGTGTGATTAGGGGTGTGTGTGTGTGTGTGTGTGTGTGTGTGTGTGTGTGTGTGCGCGCACGTGTGAGTGTAGGCACACGTGCCATGGCATGTGCAGAGGTGAAGGTCAGAGGATAACTCTTCACCTTATTTTGAGGCAGGATCTCTCTTTCTCCTTGATGACTGTTGTGTTATCCAGGTTAACTGGGTCACAGGCTTTTGGGAAATTCTGTCTCTGCCTCCCATCTCACCATCAGTATGTTGGGATTGCAGAAGTCTGCTATGGATTCCAGCTTTTACGAGAGGTCTGGGGATCTGAGCTTGGGAACTCATGCTTGAGAAGCACTGGATCCTCCCCTGAGCTATGTCAGAAGCTCCTGATTTTGTGTTTTGAGACAGGGTCTTACTCTGTAGCCTAGTCTGTCCTGGAACTCACAATACAATCCAAGGTGACCTAGAATTTAAACTGGTGATTCTCCTGCCTGAGTTATGGAATTAAAGTCATCCTTGATCATCTTAATTTCAGCACTAATCATGTGTCCTCCTGCAATGACCCAGAATAAGGACAAGTTGAAGGAAGTAATAGTATAGTCTTCAAAGGTCAAGATGAGTCCTGCCTCACAGAGATAGACCTTGAGGAAAGGGTGTCCAGCTGTGACTCCTCACACTTGACAGTGTCTGAAGACTTAACATGAACTTCTTGCATACCTCCTACATTTTAGTTTCTGAGCACAACAGAAATGACCTTCCCGGATCATTTACCAAAGGAAATGGACAAGCTTGTTAGACACATAAACTGGGAAGGCAATGGACTAACTATAGCAACTCTACATGAATTCTGCTTTGGATTTGGACTGAGGCAAGCTGTTTCTCTTGCTTCATGGTGTTTTCTGCTCCATGTGATACTGTCCTAAGTGATGGACCCTCCCTCTGGCTGATGTCCTGGGCTGTAGATATGGACCCTGAGCCACTGAGAACCTTGATTTCCTTTCTTCAAGTTTTATCTTCACACAGATCTCCTGTCTGTCCTATATTCTGGACTTAAATCTCAATTATCTTTAGTCCTTATTGGAAAAAAGCATAATCTTTTTGATAAATAAGATTTAGAATGTGAGCTGCCTTCCTCTTTAGAAAGTGGACGCCTATATTAGCAAAAGGACATGGCTTAGTTATAAAACCAGCAGTATTTTGAGACAGCTATTAATAGAGCTAAGCTCTTTGAGCTGGGTATCAAGGGAGATTTCCACTTAAAGGACTCATAAAAATGATTTCTCCAGGCCAAGGACACCTGATTTGAACAGCGCAATATGCTGAATGTTTATGTCTCCCTAAAATTCCCATGTTGAAATCCAGTCCCCAATATGACGGCATTGAGATGGGGGTCTTTGAGAGGTGTTCAGGTCTTGAGAACTCCACTGTGATGGTTAAGTTTTGATGTCAACTTGACCTTTCAAGTAATCTTGGGTGGGTCTCTGAGGATGTTCACAGGGAGGCAGCCTCTCAGTAGGGGGCAGGATGTAAGGAAGCTCAAAGAAGCTAGAAGTAAACATCCTTTCCTGTGTGGGCAGTGCAGGAAGGAAATTCCAGAGATTCAGGAAGCCATTAAGCCTGGGGAAGGGTTATAAGACCCCACTCTAAGCCTATATAAATGAGAAGAAATTCTCTCCTTGGCCCCCCCTCCTGCCTGTTTGCTATTCTGTGTGTGTGTGTGATGTAGGTGATGGGTTTTCCTCTCTGCTTGGCCCTGTGGAAGAGGGCCAGCCTCTTTTGCTGTTACGGAACTTCCCCTCAATCTGTAGTTTCAATAAATACTTTCCTCCCCCAAATTGTGCCTGGTTTGAAGATTCATCCCAGTGGCGTGTGGCTGACTATGACATCCACCTTCATAAATAGGATGAGTATCATCTTTCTTTGTTTCTTTTGCAATAACCGAATACCACAGAAATATATAAAGAATAAAGTTTTGGTGAGGCATGGTGATGCACACCTTTAATCCCAGTACTCAGAAGGCAGAGGTTGGAGGATTGCCTGTTTGTTCAAGGTCACCCTGAGACTACATAGTGAATTCCAGGTCAGCCTGGGCTAGAGAGAGACCCAACCTTGAAAAACCAAAAGGAATAAGGTTTTTGTTGTTTTTTTTTTTTAACTCAAGGTTCTAAAGACCAGGAAATTCAAGAGTCATATAGGGTGAGGTCTTCTATGCCAGTGGAGATTTTCTGGAGGATCCTCAGGATGCCCAGAGCATCATAGGGAAAGACAAGGCACCTTGTCTCATGTCTCCTCTTCTCATAAGCCATAGTCCCACTGCACCAGGGCCTCACCTCATGGCCTCATTTAACATTCTTTACTTTCAGCAGAACTACCTTCTGATACTATAAGCAAATCTCTACTTTCTTTTGTATTGAGAACTTTAATGTATGAACACGATTCCACTTTCTTAATACCTCACATTGGTGACCATATTTCAAAATGAGTTTGATGGAGGTATTTAGATTTTTTAGTTTCATACTTAAAAAAGATGTCTGAGAGCTGGGGTGATGGCTTAGCCACTAAAGATGCTTGCTTGTAAAGCCTTCTGGCCCTGGTTCGATTCCTCAGTAACCACAAAACCCAAGTACATAAAATGACTTATGTGTCTCATCTGGAGTTCTTTTGCAGAGGCCTTGGCATGCCTATGCTCTTTCTCTCCTCTCTGTCTCTCTCATCAATCAATCAATCAATCAATCCTTCCATACATCAGTCAATATTGTTAAAGTGGTCTGAGGAAACTGGTTCATCCCTCCTATCATATTTGTTCTTAAAATGCTCCCAAAGGCTCATGTACTGGAGGCTGGCGGTACGAGTGAGAGGTGATCAGTTCAAGAAGGTTCTAACCTCATGTACAGATGAGTTCATGGTTGAATGTGTCTTATGAGGTGGGATGTAGCTAGAGGAGTAGTTGGGTGCTTTCTGTGTGTGATTCCTAGCCTTCTTGAGGTGAACATCACCCCCCACCACACCCTTCTCTCGTGATGTCTGACTTACCACAGGCCCAAGCACAATGAAGCCATGTGACTAAGGACCAACACCTCTGGAACTGTGAGCGTGCATACAAGCTTCCTCCTTTAATTTTATTAGGTATTTTGTCACGATGATAGGAAGCTACTAATGCACACTATGCACCAGGAACAGTGAGCAGTATTGATCTATGTTTTGTAAATGACCCGGTCTGAAGTGCTTTGTTATGGTGGCCTAAACAGACAGAGACAGGGTGGCAGGAAGATGTTGGTGTAGTAGAGGCTGCCATACTTGGTTTGGTGTGTGTGTGTGTGTGTGTGTGTGTGTGTGTGTGTGTGCCCGTGCGTGCAGGGGCGTGTGCACGTTCATATGCATGCACACACATTTGTATAAGTGCATGTAATTACACATCAAGTGATGGGTAGCAAGTGGGAGCAGAGTCCAAGACACTGAGTTGTTAAAGGACACCGATAATGATAATAATAATAATAATAATAATAATAATAATAATAATAATGCCATTATTATTAATGAAAATTCATGTTGTTAGCCTTTCCTACAAATAAAGCAGCAGGTCTTTTTTTCTGACATGGAAAAGACCTGTAATCCTTTGCTTCCAGAAAGGAAGGACCTTACCCCACAGATCCACCTGGAACACTATTTCTAAATGTTCCCCTACATCCTTCCACATTGGAACATTTAGAGACTCTTATCTGGAAAGATGACCGCAGCAATCACCTACTGGCTCATGCCAGCGCCATACTTGATACTGCTCACTGCCCTTCCAGGTCATGTCTTGATTTTACCCCCTCCATGGTTCCAGGACAGTGTCACTCTCTTAATCCAAGCCACTGTATGCACAGTGGACTTCTAACTGGTCCCACTTTGGATACTCTGCAATCCTGTCCCCTTGAGCCATCTTTTTATAGATATGTGTTTATACACATGTGTGTGTGTGTGCAGTTGTGGAATCCAGAGGACAACCTGGAGTGTCATTCCCCGGGAATGCTATCCATCTTTTGTTTTCTTTTTCTTTCTCTCTTTCCTTTTTTTTTTTGAGGCAGGATCTCTCACTGTGCATAGGCCGACCTGCAACTCATTCTGTAACCAGGATGGCCTTGAACTCACAGCAATCCTACCTCAGCCTCCCAACTGCTGAAATTGAAGAGATGAACCACCAAACCTGGCTCACTTTTCTTTGTTTTTGAAACAGGCAAGATTGCCCAGGGATTCATCTGTCTGTCTCCAGCTCCCCTGCAGGAGCACTACAAGTATACACCTCCACAAACAGTATTTTTATATGGATTCTGGGGACTGAATTCAGTTCTCAGGCTTATAAGGCAAACACTTTCCCAACGAAGCTATCTCTGTAGCCCCTGATATCTTAAAAATGTAAATCATATCATGATAGTCCTGTGCCTGAAATTCCTCAGTGGCTATTTCCTTTAGGATAAAGCTACAAATCTTTGCCTACTATAGAGTGCATAACCATATTCCTGCCTAACTTTCTATCCTCAAGCCTATACAGTTATAAGGCCTGCTGAACTTTAGTCCTTTTCATAGGCATTGTGTGGTAACCCTCCAGGATCCTCCAAAGCCCCTCCAGCTCTCCTAACCTCACCCAACTTCATTTATTACCGTGATTTTAAGACACTTCAAGCTGGCAGCAATTGGTCTTTAGAACATTTCCTTTCTTTTTGTATTTTGCATACCCATATTTAGCATTAATGAAAATTCACTGATTCGTTATAAAGTAGGTTTTATAAAATCAGTCACGTTGAAATAACTGGCTCACTCTCTTTTCTCAGTATTAGGTGCTCTTTTTGTTTCTTTCTTTCCTTCCTTTCTGCAGACAGGGTTCCACTGTCTTTCTCTGGCTGGCTCCAAACTCGAGACTCTCTTGCCTCTGTCTCCTGAATATCTGGGAGCTCGTTAAATGCTCTTTTTCTATGACTGTCCTAGACTTTAGATCTCAAGCCTCCTTTTGTGGCTCTCCACAGTCTTGACACTACTTTCTGAGCTGCCTGTCCTGCTTCCTTCTTTGAGATAATTCTACGCAAAGCACATCCATTGAAAATATTTGTCATCACTTGTTAGCATAGATGAGCATCACATTCTATTTCCCTGGATAGAGGAAACAAATCAGTGATTGTCTTCCCAATGACCCTTTATGTAATTTTTAAATTTTACATACGAATTTCTTCTAATCAGCTTACAAAGATTGCATTCTTAAACCACCCCAAGGAAGTCCACTAGTATTAGAAGTATTACAATACTAGTCAATGTATGAAGTGGACAGAGCCAACTCCGGCCCCATCTTCTTGCTCTGATATATTGCCCTCAGACAGAGGACATGTCAGACATTAAGGTGATAAGAATAGTTACTGTATTTGATTTTACTTAAAAGGCTGAGAGGCGGTCCAACATTGCATTTTAGCCAGACACATCAACTATAGCATAAGAGCCTTCACCTGCTCATATTGGAAACCCCCGGCTTACAGTATGGAACCATGTCGGTTTACCTTACGGAGCCGTCAACAGAGGCAGTGAGCACCAGCTGCTTATCTTCCACGTAGATCACCTGAATGATTTCTAGGGAGTGAGCACGCCAGGAAAGCAGCTGCTTAAATTTCTAGATAGCAACATAAGACATCTCTCTTAGAATCAGGAAAGAAGTATAACTTAAACAAAATTATTTCTCATGAATGAGCTTCATTCATGAGTGGGTGGTATAGACATTAACACTATGTGATTCCCTATCCCAATTAGTTCTTCCTTTGCTTACTGTGAGATGCCCAAACATCCTCATTTTAGAGATTTGTTGATTTGCAAGTAGCCCTGCTGGAGGAGGTATTTTATGTCTTTAAAAATTGATCATGGAATTGAGGATAAACATTTCATTTGTGAGTGGCTAGTAGATGACTGGCTGAAAGAGCCACCTGAGGAGAGGGCTGGGGAGACAGGAGAGGGAAGTCAGGAATGGAGGGAGCAGGGCTGGAAGGTGAGGCACAAGGCCTTTCTAGACCACGTGTACTACGGCTGTCAAGTAGGGAGCTTGCCTGTTGTATGATGAACACACCAACACTACATTTGCCCTGGGTCATCCACCTCAGGCTATCTGTGTCACCAGAATCCTGGCATTGTGAGTTCTCTGATGAGTCTCCTATTCAAATCCTCTAAAATCTCAGAGACTTCTGACTCAGTGTCCTCTGGCTGCTCTGAGAGACCCAGGCTAAGAATCTGCATTCTCCTGTGATACATCCTTTCAAAACTGTTCAAGAGCATCTTGTCCTGCAAGCTGTCTTTCCCCGCCTTAGGACTGTATCCACTCAGTTTCTGTCATGGAGCTTAAACCGCAGCAGTGTGTGTGTGTGTGTGTGTGTGTGTGTGTGTGTGTGTGTGTGTGTGTGTGTGTGTGCCTTGACAACAGAGAATGCCTGCATCTCCATCTTTCATCGTTGAGAAAAATATTCATAAAGTGGAAAACTAAAGATCATACCTTTTCATCATGAGGTGGATCCAGGAAGGAGCTAATACTGCAAAGGATCACATGTCCTTCTGCATAAAAGTTAAATATCGCATCTTTAATTAGATATTGCTTGCTCTAAGTAAATATTCCCCAGGATACCGAGTGATTTTTGATGAAAGCATTTATACTAGTAAATAGACTAGAATCTGAGGCATCAGATTTAAATCAGGAAATCTCATGTAAGTTTTTTATTTGGTAGTCAGGGTCTTTCTATGTAGCCCAGGCCCTTGAGTGTTGGGATTACAGAGATGCACTGCTGTGTAGAGCCTCCAGATAAGTTATTTTTAATGTGCACCTATTATTTTTTAAGCTGGAGATATAGCTCTGTAGTAGAGCTTGTCTAGCACATGAATGGTCCAGAGGTTGGTATCCAGGACTTCAGCACTTCATAAGTAAGTAAATAAAGCACGACTGTAGCTATGATTGTGTTCATGCCTTAGTAAGTCAGAATGAGGTTGCTTTTCCATTGAGTCAAAGTCTTTCTTGTGATCAGGACAGATTACAATTAAATCTATTACTAACAAATTAAATCTAAACTGTCAGAGAGATATTCATTCTACAATCCAAATTGCAGATGCAAATACTAAAGATAAATAAAGTAGCAACTATACCTAATTCAATATAAATTCCAATTGATAACTCCATTATCAATAATAAGGGGGAAACTTGAAAAGAAGCCAGATAGAAAAAAAAACACAAGCTAAGCACTATAAAAACTTCTAAAAAAACAATTCTACCAGGAGAATAAATGGCACCAAACATACCATATTGAAGGAATAAAAAAGAATACCAACTTAGAATTCTGTGCCTGGAGAAATTATCCTTCAAAAGGAGGAATTGTTTCTTACACAGAAATTGAAAAATTGTTGCCAGAAGAACTTCCTTCAAGAAATGTTAAAGGAAGTTCTTCAAAGAGACAAGAAGTGGTATAGTTCAGAAATTCAGATTTACAGAAAGAAAATAAGAACATTAATCATGGGATAAGTGAAGGAAAAACAAAAACTTTTTAGTTTTCTGATTCTTAATTGGTTAAATATATAAAATGTGTACAACATGATAACAGCAACCATGTATTTTATGATTATAACTTAAGAATATTTGATGGGAGTTAAAGTTATTATTTAAGTTTTATCAGACTATACATGAAGTGTCATTTGAAAATGGACATAAATTAATTATAAACATATGTTATAAACTCTAGGGCAACCATCAAAAATACAATAAAAGAAGCATATCTGATATGCTGAACAGGAGAAAATGGAATTATTTAAAACACTCATTAAAACCACCAGAAAGGGTAGAAAAGATAAAAATAAAGAACAAGGACAACAAATTGAAAAAAGTGACAGTTAGCTAATAACCAATCTATATAAATAATTGCAATATGTAAATGGTCTAAATATACCAATTGCTAGACAAAAGCATAATCCAGCTCTATGTTGTCTACATACACATCTTCCCCCTTGTAGTGCTGGGGATTGAAGCCAGGGTCTTGTGCTTGCTTTGAAAGCCCTGAAGCTCATGAGGGAAGGGCAGTTCACTGTCCAGGGACGTCACTGGCCTGCCTCCAGAACTCTGCAGGCACTGGCATGTGGAACAGCACCCTCATTCTTCACAGTGAGAATGCACATTGGCACAGCCATGGGTTGATGATGGTTCACTACCAAACTGAACATACTCTCACCACAAGATCCTGCACTTGCACCCCTGCGTGGCCCCTTGGAGCTGCAATCTGACATCCACACAACAATCTGTGCTCAGATGGTTAACATGGCCCGAGGCATCGCCAATACTTGGAAGCAACCAAGATGCTTCAGTGGGTGAATGGGTAAATCGATGGTGATATGATCCAGATAATGGGATATTGTTCTGCACAAAAAGCACTTAACTATCAACCCACAAAATGACATGGAAGAAATATAAATGCATTTTACCAAGTGCAAGACATCAGTCTGCAAAGTTGACTTACTAGATGACCTTCTGGAAATGGTAAAACTCCTCACTTCTCTGCCAATCTCTGTCATTTTTCTAGACCGCTTAGAGAACAATAGTAGGGAAATACAAAAATGGGCAAATTTTGTTCCCTTTTCTAGTAGGGGGAGGGTAGTAACTCAGTGGTAGTGAGCTTCCCTACCATGCACAAGGCCCTGAGTCCCATCTGATCACTAAAAATCAAGCACACAAAGGAAAGAACAAATGAAAGAAGGTATGAAGAAAAGAAAAAGTACCCTGAATTAACTTTGCCTATTATTTTGGAAACCTCCCCCTTTTTTTAAAAAAAAAAATCAAACTATATAGAACTAAAATTTCTTAAAATTCCCAGAATGTACATCTGCCATAGTTATTCCTCCCTTTGCATCTTCCTAGGTGGTTTTAGGATCAGACAGCCAAGACAGCTTGGCAATAGATGTCTTTTTCTGTGAGGACACACACTATACACACACACACACACACACACACACACACACACACACACACACACCCCACAGGTTCTCTTGACATTCATTGGTCTCTATATCTCGCCCGCCAAGCCAGCTCTCCATAACATTTTCTCTCTTGATCATACCTCTTAGAGGTCTTCCTTTGTCTCAGTAAATGCCATAGGTTTTCCTGAAGCCATTTTTCTTCCCCAAGGGTGATTGAGAAGCCTGAAGCTGAACGTCTAGAACCAGGACTTACCCACATTTCCAGCCAGCAGCACCCTGGAGCAGGAGTCGGTGTACAGTGTTGTCAGGGAAATGGCCGAGTGCTTTGTGAAGGGCAGCATGTCTTTCAGAAGTTTCCCCTAACAAAGGACAAGGCCAACAAGGCATCATCTAGAATAAATTCTATAAAATCATAACCTTGAATTTGAATTTCCCTTTATAAAAGACATCTCAATATCGACCTATATGAGCATACATGATTTCCCTCACTTAAATAAGTTGAAGCTATCTATACGTATAGATAACTATTATAACGTATTATAATGTATAATGTATAACTATTATAACGTATAGATTGCCTCTGTACTGGGGGGTTCTCCGTGATTCTTCTTATGTAGTCAGTTAGATGGAATTTCCAATTAGATCCCTTTAAACAAGCTTTCTTTTCTGGCTCAAATGTATTTCCATTGATTCCAACAGGCCTATTTGTATTTCATAAGAAAGTATTTTTGTATATTGGAGCAAGAGAATAGATCCAGAGAGATTCCAACTCTGGCTGATTGATTTACAGTATTCTCCATAAGCTAGCCTGGCAAGGACTGTCAGGCATCTCTTGCTTGGAGAGCACCTGAGAAACAGAGAGCGTGAACCTGCTCCTCGCTTCCTAAGACTCTGGTTGAATGCAAACTTTTCAGCTTCTCATTCTTTTGTCATGGGAAAAGAAGGCATAGCTCTATTGCCAAGATCATCTCAGAAGTTCTCTGTGTTCAAACCACGGGTTTCACTAATAATCTAGGACCCATGGGTAGACTTGGAGCTGGGCATGGATAGCAGATAGCCATGTTTCTCTGTGTTGTCGGATCCCATTCCTGGTCACACAACACTCTAGCCATTTCCTGGTTCCCCATAGAAGAAGCCTAACCATGTGGACACCTCCCTGCTCGTCTTCACTGGTAGTCTCCTCATAACCGCTTCATCAACTATTGCTCCCTTAATGCCTCCTAGTTAGTTCATAATTTGAGATGTCTCTTCTTCACCCCAAATCCTGTGAAATTTTCTAGTGAGTGAAAGTTACTATGTTTTCATAGTAAAATATTTAAGATCATTAAATTTTTCTATCCATGCCCATGTTCCTTTTATGCAATAGACTATTAATATCCTTTGATATAAATATCCAGTGAGATATGCACTAGCATGAATTCATAGTTCAGCATGAAAGGAAGGTTGGAAATAGCGAACAGTATTGATGATCTGATTGGTTGATTTTCAAACCCAGCCTATTACGCAGTTTGACAGCTCAACCAGTGAGAAGGCTGGAAAGCCTTCTGTCTGACTGGAAGGTTGAGCCATATTCAAGTCGGATACCATATGGAAGAAGGCTAGCATTCAATTCTTCTCTTTCTCGCCCCCTTCTCTCAAGCTCCATCACCTCCAATGTCCACAAGCGGAGGTGTCCGTCCTCGTGAGCAGTGACCAGGATCGGAGGTGGAGTTTCCATTAGGTTGGCAGGAAAGGGATGTTTTTTGCACCCGGAGTGTTGTTCTCCCCCTGTTTCTCTTTGCTCACCTGTCAGAGAAAATAATATGCCACATTTAAAGAGGAGACCGGCAGGAAAATAGCAAAACTACACAGTTTACTCCATAATAATAATAATAATTAATAATAATGTTATTATTATTTTGGTTTTTTAAGGTTAGGGTTTCACTCTAGCCCAGACTGACCTGGAATTCACTATGTAGTCTCAGACTGGCCTCAAACTCATAGTGATCCTCTTACCTCCGCCTCCCAAGAGCTGGGATTAAAGGCTCGCCCCACTGTGCCCAGCCCTATTTTTTAACTTGGAAAGAACTCACAGGGCAGAGAATAAAAACAACAAAAACAATAACAACATTATTGAAAATAGAATCCTGGATCACTAGAAAAATCTAAAAGGCTTTTGTGTGTGTGTGTGTGTGGTGCTATTGCAAAAGCCCCTACTTATATGCTGCACATGGAGCTAAAACTGAAATATTCATCAAGTATGTTTTTAATTTATTTCTTAACATTATTTTATGTAGTTTCTTTTGCTTGTGTGTGTGCGTGTGTGTGTGTGTGTGTGTGTGGTGTGTTATGGTGTATGAATGTCAGTGTGCCCTTGAAGTGCCCCATGTGCTAGTCTGTGGCAAGGGGGGGGGCGCGCTTGCTTACTGTGGTCCCAACCAAATATCTGACATCAAGCTCCATCAACCCTTCCAATGTTCTTATTTGACCATGAGTTTCTTTATTGTTGTTCTCTGAAAGTATAGGTGGTTTCCTGGTGTCTGTGCTCCCCTTTGCTCGACTGAGGTTGCAGGTGCACATGGCCATGCCCAGGTGTTCATGTGGATCATTAGATTTGAACTAGTGGTTTCAGTCCCCTCGGGCCCTGGCTTGTATAGGAAGTGCCCATTGTCACCACACCATCTCTCCAGCCTTAGTGTAAATTTTTATGCACCCATAGTGGCTTACAATCTAGCATAAGTTTTATTAAAGTGGTCTAGACACTAAGTAGTTCCGTAGTATTACAGATTTTAATAACCTAGACTTCTGGGCTAGAGTTACCCAAGTTGGAGTAGGGGAAGAGAAAAATAAAGAAAGCAAATTTAAAAGTTAACATTTTAAAAAGTCATCATTATCACAGAAATTCTACCAAATCCCATAATACCTTAAGATTTGGTCACAAAAGAAACATATCAAGAGCATTCTAAAAATGAATAAAATAATGAAACAAAAGAGTATTTGAGGTCCCTGGTACAAAGGAGCTTAGCCAATGGGTGTCACTTGTTGGTACTGATGACCTATCATGTGTGAGGTCCTAGGTGTGATCTCCAGCAGAACAAATAGAAAAAAAAAGAGCTGTTTTCTTATTCTAAAGAAGAGAACTTATACTGACCTTTAACCTCAATGTCATGTATGCTTTGCTTGCTGCCCTGAGTGAGGAGAGGAGAGAAATGGTATTTCCATGACATTGTAAGGAAATGATAATCTTTCTATGACATCACTGGAAGGGGAGACAATATTTCTATGACATTATAAGGAAATGAGTCATGCTAGATAAAGAGACTTTCCAGATTGATTTTCCTTCATTTTAGAATTAGTTCTTTCAAAAATGCATTGGTGAGATTTTCATGATCATATATAGGAGATATAGGACACAACAGCCTATTTTTAGCAGGACAGGAATAGCAGAATGACAACAGTGATTAATGTATGCCCAATTCTTGATGTGTATCATCTCTGATTCTACTGAAAATGATACAGATTGTCTTTATTACTCCATTTTTACTGATCAGAAAGCAAAAACTCAGATTGCGTGCCATTGTTGGAGCTGGAAGGTTACATATGGAGCACTGGGCTCAGGCACAAACTGTTTGGCTTTGAGATGCATCCATATAAGTTTATTCTTTCCTTTATGCTTTTTTTTTCAAGGTAGGGTCTTGTGACATCAGGTGTCTGCAGGAATCATCCCTCCCTTTCCACCCCTCCCCCTGAGTGGGAGGTGTCTAGTTAGAGCTACAACCTAGGTGCTAAAACTGATTGGTCAATATGAACCAATCCGTTGTCTCTCTGACTCACCTGGGAAGAACTTAAATTCTTAGAGGAACTCGGGGTTTCTCTGAATTTCCAGGAAGGTAAGGCTTTCCCCCACCCCAGCTAATGGCTGGGGTGGGGGCAGGCTCCAGACTTTTTCTCTCATGAATCTCTCCTTCTCATAATGGGAGCTTTCTGTTATCTCTTCTTTGGCTGCTTATTTAGCTAAATAATATAAATTCTGTTACACTCTCCACATGTTCTTCCCACACTGGTGGCTGGAGAACTCTGTAACTTCCCACATGGTGACTGGGAGACTTCCACATCCAACTCCCCTTTTCCTAATTTACTAAATTAGAATAAATGTGTAATATAACTTAATTCTGTCCCTGTGTACAATTCTTTGGCATTAGAGGACATGAACTCGGAGTAGGAGGAGGGGGAAGGGAGGATTCCAAAACTCTCTCTTCGTATTGCTTACAAATATTATTTATCAGTAACCTGTATCAGTCTCACTCTAGCCTTGGCTGGCCTTGAATTCACTATGTAGTCTCAGGACAGCCTTGAACTACCTTTGCCTCCCTGGGATTAAAGGCATGCTCCACCAGGCCTGGCCCTTTATGCCAATTCTTTTAGAAGATATATATATATATATATATATATATATATATATATATATATATATATATATATATATATATATATATATAGCTGTTTTTACTTAAAAAACTCCCAGTTAGAAAAATAATGTGTAAAAATACTTAAAATTAAAACTGTGAATACAGTTAGAAAAACACATTATGTACTGTCAATAATCTCACCACATGCTTTCTTTTCCCTGTGAAATATGAGAACACTTAGCAAAACAGATGCCTCAAAATTACTTCACTGTTTTATAAACATAAAAATAGATAACATGTGTAATTTACTTGAGTAATACATTTGTTTGTTAATATCCTATATTGATTGTTCATATATATGAAAACCTTAAAACATAACTGAAGAAAAATAATGCAATTATTGGTTTCCAGGGAAAAGAGAAAAGTGTTTTCTATGAACACAGACTTTTCTACTTTGGCCTTCCATAGAGTAGGGTTCAGATGGTCTATATGGTGAGCCAGTGATTGCAACAAAAAACACATTCTTGATTTCTTGCTTACCTTGCTGCTCTGTGGACCCTTGCTTGAGCCACATTGAGTTGAAGAGCCTATGGAATCTTGACTTGATCTCCTACAAGGGGAGGGAAGAAACCCAAAGATAGACACTCAAAGAGTGTCCTTTCTGCTTAAATATTAGTTGGTTCCTTCTTCCATCACCTGAGCCACTGACTTAGGAGCTAATGGCACCTTGGACTTTGTGTAATGAAAGTTCATTTAGTATGGGGTTGGAGGTGTCTGCTGGGGAGCCACAGAGATGAAGGGGTATTGTTACTGTCTGGATCTGGGGCAGGCAAGCCTGGCCAGTCTCATTGCTAAAGCTAGATGGACTCTCAGAGGCTCAGAAACTGAAATGGAAGGAGTGACAGATCTTAGCTAATTACTTGCACATTAGTAACTTGTCTTGGCCTATTCTCTCTCTCTCTCTCTCTCTTTCTCTCTCTCTCTCTCTGTATGTGTGTGTTATCATGTGTGTGAGTATAGATGTGTATGTACCATCAAACTGGATATCTGAGAACAACTTTCAAGTGTTGGTCTTCCCTTTACACATTGTTGGGAGCAAGGTCTCATGATGTTCGGGGCTCCGTTCACCAAGCTAGCTGATCTGAGATCTTCTGACTGATTTTCTTGTCTCTATCTCCCTTCTCTTCAGTAGGCACACTGGGATTACAGTTGCCCTCCACAACATCCAGCTATATGTGGGTGCTTAGGAATCTAAACTTGGGTAGCCATGCTTGTTTTGCAAGTGCCTTATCCACTGAGCCATATCTCCACCCTTTTGGTCGAAGTAGCTTATGTAGCTGGTAATGTGTACAAAGAACAAGTCCTGAAAATATTCTCCACGTTGTTATGAAATTTCAAGACAAGGTGTAGGAACATGATTTTCTCTGACTCACTGCTGTTGGAACCCAAGCTAGCAAAGAAATCTTTGATTTCTCTCTAGAGACTTATTTAACTTTGTCTATTTCCTTAAAGACAGGCCTAAAGCAAATGTAAATAGGAAAAGTTTTTTCATGAAATATTAATCAAATAGGCCCCTGGAGGGGGTAGACGGAGATCACTCAGTTGCATTGACATCAGATCCCTGAGGACCCCCAATCACCTAAAGATGGTGACAGGGAGAAAGGCGAAGACAAGAGGTCAGCACAGCTTACACCTTCCTTTAGCTGTCCCTTCCTTAATGCTGGGATGTGCATAACTCATGTTGCCTACATGAGTCCAGGTAGCACTATTCAATCAAGCAGTTCTCAGTTACCTGGCACACTCAGGTGTACGGAAGAGGAACAGTATGTCATTAATTCTAAAGCGTTTGGGATCCAACTCTGGATCAATGGTAAAGCAGTCTTCAGGTCGGTATCTGAAAATAAGCATCAATATCTGAAAAACTCACATCAGACACCACACACAAATCCAGCCACTTCCTAAAGTGTTGGTATCGTTGCATGGGAAGTGGAACCTAGAGGTGTAGAGTTTGAACATGCCTGCCTTAATAAGGCTGTGCATAACCATATGGTCGCTAAATGGTTTAAAAGTCTTTTAATTTAATTAACAGGATAAATTTCCTACCTATGGGTCAGGGTGTGCGCTTAGATAATCCTGTGGAGGAACCTGGAAGTTTCATACAGTTTAAACATGAGAATTATACTGAGTGACAGATTTGAATAAAATGTGGTTCCTACACTCAGGAGTTTATAACTGAGTGGAGAAAAACAGAAAATGGAGTGATTACATTGCTCTTGTTGCTAAGTCTCCCATGGGCCCAGATCCCAGGGAGGGATACAGCTTCCTCAGAAGTGCCCTGGCACCATAGTCCTGAACAGCCCTACAATAGCACTGAAGTCTTCCTCAGCATTCCTGAGAACAAAAAGGTCTTTTGGAGAAATGCTCTTTTTTTCCTGGGAATTACTTCTGCTCATTTGAGCTCACAGTGATTACTATAGTTTGGATCTGGAATGTCCCCAAGAGACTCATATGCTAAAGGTTTGTTTTTCAGGTTGGCACTCTTGAGAGGCAGTGAAATCTTTACAATATGGCACTTCATGAGAGGTCTTCTGATCACTGGAGATGGGCCCTTGATGGAGATTTGGGCTGCCCTTCCTCTATTCTGTTTATGATCCCCCACCAGGAGGTAAGTAGTTTTGCTTGATCACTGATTCCCATTGTGAACTGATCCTTGTTCACAGACCCCAAGTAACAGGGTTACAGAACCACTTGATCATGGACTTGAATCTCTGAACCATGAGCCGAAACAGACCCTTTCTGCTACTTATTGGCTTATCTCAGGTATGTAGACTAGCACAGTGCTGTAAATGTGTAGAGCTTATGGGCTCGATGACTGGTTGAGCTCAAAGATTTGCTTTGCAGATTTGCTCAAAGATGACCTAGATTATTAATTAGTAAGAACAGTACCAAGTTAGGATCCCCCAAAAAGCAGCAGAGAAAGGAGGGTCATTTTCTCCCTGACTGGTAACAGGGTCTTGGGCAAAGTTTGAGGTAAATGAAGAAATACTCCACCATGAATCTAGAAATTATATTTAATTGAAGCTGGACCTAAATTACCTTACATACATATTTTACAAAATATTTGCGTGATCCTAAACTAAATATATGTATATATGCTAGTAGAATAGGTTATAGCAAGTCCCCGGGGGATGGGCCTCACTTCCTGTTTGCACTCTGCTTCCTAACTATTAGCATATGACAAGTTGACCTGCCACCATGCCTTTCCCATCATGATTCAATAGATACCCTTCAAACTATAATCAAGAATAAGCCATTTCCTTCATTAAGGAGCTTCTTATCAGGTATTTTATTACAGTAACAAGAAAGTAATGAATACAGAGGTGAAGAACAAGGTGTCATCAGAAACAGCTATTTTAACTAAAGCTTTAATAGACTTTTGGAAACAAATCCAAAAACAGGTATGTTTCCTCATAAACTAGATTGGCCCTATATGCTAATAGACTATATGTAGAGCTCAAATAGAATAGTGTTATTTCCCCTCAAACCCAGCTAAGAGTGACTTAAAACTTGGTGGAAAAGAAGTGTGGAGTCCAGGTAGTCCAGTAGTAGGTAAGGCCCTATAGCTAGAGAGGCAGGGAAGGCTTATAGCACTTCCTTCCTTCTTGTACCTCATTCTTTCCCACTTTTCCTCTTCTCTCATTTCTATTCCCCTCCTCAGTCTTAGGTAAACTTGATTTGATTTTGGTTTAAGATTCTTGGCCATTTTGTACCTTTAAAGTAATGTTGCAAGCACCCTTGATAAAGGGTGTCTATACATGACTCCTGAATATTCCCCAAGTATACAACCAAAGACAGTTTCTAATTTACAGTCTGTGCATACACGTAGTGTGATGTGTGTCTGTTGCTTTACCAATATCAAGCAAGCATGCTTAGAGACAGCAAGAGAGGGTAAAGATTAAGTTGGATCCAGACAGAAGTGGTAGAGATGCTGAGGTAGTTACTTCCTCTTTGCTGTGACTAGTCACCTAATGGCATGAAATTTAAGAAAGGAAAGGCATATTTCAGCTTATAGCTTGGGGTTACAGTCTATCAAGGAGGGGAAGGTATGGCGGCAGAAGCATGAGGCAGCTATTCACAGTCAGTTCACAGTAAGGAAGCAGAGAGTAATGAATGCTGGCATTTAACCATCTCTCTCCTTTTTAGATAGTCCAAGACCCCAGGCCATGAAATGGTGCTGCCCACAGATAAGGTGGGTTTTCCCATCTCAGTTAATCTAATCCCTCACAGCCATGCCCAGGGGCTAACCTTATCTAGCTAATCCCTCACAAACATTCCCAGGAGCTAGTTTCCTAGGTGATTGCAGGTCCTATGGATTTGACAATCCACATAAACCACCATGTTTGTAAAAATGGCATCTGCTATATTGCCTTCTGCTATCACCATCCTGTAATGAACTGATTTGTTGAGGTGGTGAATAAGAATGAAAAAAATCCTTCTGGAATATCTCTTACTATTTGAGTTTTGTGAAAGACTAGATGCTGGTGGTACTGGGAATACAAGGAGAAGAGCAGTTTAGAGAAGGGCAGGTTGGGAAGAGTTTTTAAATATTGGAAAGCTTGAAGCATCAGCCAGCAATGTTTGAAATCCTTGGAGTATTAGTGAGTGAAATTATCATGCATTTTAACCATTTACTGAGGCCATAAATTCAGACAAAAATCATACCTGGAAAGATTACATACTCATATAAAGGTGAAAGACCTTGGAATACAAATTTGCAAGTTCTACCATATATAAGATGTACATCTATAACTATATCATCAATATCTATATGCATCATCTGATATGTACATACACATTACCCTAGAACTTAGTTGTTCAGAACATGGTCTGTTCATGAATATAACCTCTACAAAAGCCTCCCTGAGAGACATCACCACTATCTTATTCTTTTTGAGAAGTGCTTTATATTTTGACTCTTCTCCAGTAAAACTCTAGGATAAAGACACAACCTACATTTCTTTAACAGTAGATGCTACAAAATTCCATAAGATGATCATGCCATTTAAGGTTCCAGCAGCTATCAAATTATATTCCTCTGTTTGGAATATATCAATGCAGTTCACTTCAGTATTGATGACAGGAGTCTAAAGAAAGAAAAAGGAAAGAGATTTACTGACTGGTAGAAATGCAATCCCCAAGCCTGGTTCAATGCTATATATACATATTATATATGCAATCAATTTAAAACAAAGTGTCATAATGGTTTTTAAAAATCATGGAGCATGAAATTAACTAAAATCTATTCTATGACATTAACATTTTAATGTCCATACCTTATTAAAACAACAAAACATACTTCCCTCTTTAACAGCTGCTTTCACTCAGCCTTGGCTGATTCACCCTTGTTAATCATTAGATTCCCATCTTTCCTTTTCTCTCTTTTAAACCTCTTAAAGGAATATTGTAGATGAGCTGTTCTTACTGATACATTCTTTGACTTGACTAGTCTGCTGCCTGGCTTCTGCTCCATTCCTCTCTGGGAAAGGCTTTTCTATGTATCCTAAGAGACTTCTCATCACCAGTTATATGTGATAATTGTCAATGATCTTTCCTTGAGTATTTGTTAAATACCTTGAGTTCTTAGAATATAGAACAGGCTATCTCTGACCAGAAGAACATAAAGAACTGGGGAGTATTAAGGGAGGTGTGGATTACTGAGCAACTTGAAAGTGATGTGATGAAAACATGTCAGACTTGACGGGAATGGAAATGCCTTATTCTCCTGACACCATAGTTTCCTGTTTTTGCTTATGTTCTGTTTCGAATCTTGAATATCCCTCAAAGGCCCCCATCTTTAAGGTTTAGTTGATTCTCTGTAGTTCTGTGGGGATGTGGTGGAAACTTCTAAGAAGAGGGGCACAGTAGAAGGAAGCTAGGTTATTGGGGACATGCCATTCAAGGGACCTTATCCTCTCTTTCTTTCCTTTCTCCTTCTCCTTCATTCTTTACTAATTCTTGGCCACCATAAAGGGCAGTTTTCTATGCCAGGAGCTTTCTCAACACAGATCCCAAGACAACAGGGCCATGGGCCGAAACTCTGCTAAAAATCTTCCTTCTTGTTGTTTATCTCAAACACCTTGTCACCATGATGGGAAGCTGACAGATAGACACAAATGCAGCCTGAGTCTCTATGGCCCTTCCTTTTCTGTTTCCTATTCCACACCTTACGATCCTGTCGTTCTTTTCAATGTTAATGTCCTTACCCAACTCTGCCTCTTGTGTACTAGCTTTTCCCCAAGGTATTTAGGGCAATTTCAGTTCCTCCAGTTCTAATGATCATCCTAGGGTGAAGACCTAATAATCTATTCTAGTCCACTCCCCAAAATTTCAGACATGACCATTTATCTAGTTGCTAGGTGTTAGTCAGTTAGTATGCCTTACCTCCTTCGTATGTTCCCGGAGCGTCTTCCATCTCTCGCCCAACTGTACAGCATCCTTCATGACCACTCAAGGCCATGTCGAAACCCTCCCTTCCCCACCCTCACACCATAACATCAGCCCATTACCTGCATCTTCTGCCTCTAAACTAAGCATCATGGGGTAGTATCCCACAGCAAAGTCTGACCAGGTTATTTCTCATTGAAATACTTCTGTGAGTTTCCATATCTTACAACATTTCCAAGCTGCTAACCACGGCAAGTGTGATGAGGCCAGGCCCGTGTTTCCCTTCTCCACCTTCTAACACTTCAGTTCTCCAGTGACACTTTCACAGATCATGGAGGGTTTTACCTCCATGCCTTAGATCATGTGATCTCCATTTGGGATTCACTGACTGTTCTCCTCCCTTTAGAAACTCCTATCTGGGTCAAGCTGATTCCTCCTCATTCTTATTGAATCCAGCAACTGTCTTCAAGAACTCCCCCTCCCCTAACCTTTCAAGGGGCCAGCCATACTCCTGTCGTACAGAGAGCACACCTCATTAATCTTGGCATCCCCAGTGCTAAGAACAGTACATACAACACTACATAAACCAGTCTGGCCTTGAATTTGCAGTGGTCCTCCTGTCTCTGCCTCCTGAGTGCTTGGTTACAGGTGTGTATTAGTTATTTTCTTATTGCTGGGAACACATACCCAACCAGAAGGAACTTGGCTATAGTCCATCATGGTGGGGAAGGAACAGGAGGTCAGTGTCACATTGTGACACCAGAAAACAGGAACAGAGAGAGAAAGAACTATACATAGAACCCAGCTATAACACCTCCAGACCCACCCCCTAGTGGCACACCTCCTCTAGTAATGCTCCACTTCTTAAAGTTTCCTCAACCTCCCAGAATAGTATCATAGTGTCACCAGCAGGAGAGTAAGAATTCAAACACATGAGCCTATGTGGGCAGTATTTTACATACAAACCACTTCAAAGTATAAGCCTGCCTTTGACCATGTGATTTCTGTCCTGGATTTTATTTATGTGGTGCATTGCATTGATTGTGTATTGAATTGACCTTTCATCCCTGGGATGAAACCAATTTAGTCATAGTGTATGATATTCCAAATGTGCTCTTGTAAGAATTATATTCAGAATTTTTTTTTTTTAGAACACCAGGGCCACCACCTTGTGGATCTGGCGTATGTGGGTCCTGGGGAATTGAACCCAGGGCCTTAGGCACTGGAGGCAAGTGCCTTAACCGCTGAGCCATCTCTCCAGCCCTATATTCAGAATTTTTTGTCTACATTCATCAGGGAAATTAGTCTATAATTTTCTTTCTTGTGTCTTTATTTGGTTTTGCAATTGAGATGACCCTGGCTTCATAGAATGAGTCTGGTAGCATCCCTTTCCTCTTAATTTTGTGGAACGGTTAGAAGATGCTAAGAAATAGTACTGTAATGGGAATTGGGCACAGTGGGTGGACACCCCAGGCCTCACCATTGTACTTCCCCTGAGTTCATGTCTCAAAATGCCAAAGAATTAGACACTTTGACAGAAACATTTTCTTATCACATGTTTATTCTAGATTAGAGTCAGTTTAAGGGAAGGGGGATGGAATAGGGGAGCAGCCCAGTCACCACGTGGTCTGTGAGGTTTACAAATCATCATCAAAAGTGCACAGAATCACCAAAAAGTGGAAAAAAATAGCACACATGTTAAAGGGAAAATTCCCTCCCCTCCCCATCCCTGTAACAAGATCAGAGAGGGGAAGGGGCACCACTCACCAGCCCGGTCTGTGCACCTCCAGCCCAGCAGTCAGGACAGGAAAAAAAAGAACGTGTCCTGAGTTCAAGGTAGGACCTTTAAAGATTTTTGCTGGGGGGAGTGGCAAGGCTCTGGCCTGGGAGTGTCCTTGATAATGTGACATGAGGTCACTGTCTGAGGCCATGCCCTATCTACCTGTGGGAGGGGTCTTCCTCCTAATCCCTCTCAGTACCAAGATACTCCCTGTATTATCTTCTGCACCTTTGTATATATATATTTAATTTTCCATAGCAAAAATCAAAACATCAAGAGACTTTTTTCAAACTTACATTAGCATGTTGAGAGAAGTTTTTGTGCAGGATTAACTCAACATCTGGAAATGGAATTGGCATAGTCCTGTCTTTTGTTACTGTCTTCAGGTGCACAGTGTGGTTCCCAAACTGTAGGTAAGGCACAATGTCCGCCAGCTCCCATATCACTGTGAGGTTTATATCATCTTCCTTACCCTTGATTAGAAATTCAGGAAGTACATGAAAACTCAATTCATTATGTTTACTTTGCAATATTTGATATAGAAAAAAATAGAATGTGGATTCATACATCCGGCATCCACCTATATAAAATCTTAAGCCTGGTCTATCTTCTGAAAATACAATTCCTTTTTTCTTACCCCCAACAGTAACCAGAAATCTAAATATGGCATTAGTCATGAAAGTTTTCATATTTTTATGTTTGCATATACATACAGATATTTTTCTCTGTTTTGATATGCTTTTAGACTTTCAGCCATTTTATAAGTTATCAAAGTGTATGGTTTCTCATGCTACCTGCTTGTTTCACTCAATATAATGTCTTTGGGTTTGAGACAAGTGATTGTATAGTCTCTGGTTCATTTCTCTTTAACTGTTTTATAGTATTGTGTATATCCTACAATCCTGCCCAACACTGGTAGCTGTTGAGGCTGTTGCCAATTTTTGACTGCATATCATTATCACAAGAGTCATATACTCAACAGGATATGGCAGAGTAGAATTATGGAATTATAAGATGTGCATATCATATTTTATTTACTATTTATTTATTTATGAGAGAGAGACAGAGAAAAAGAGAGAGAATGGACACCTCAGAGCCTCCTGCTACTGCAAATGAACTCCAGTTGCATGCACCACTTTGTGCATCTGGCTTTATATGGGTACTGGAGAATCAAACCAAGGATGTTAGGCTTTTCAGACAAGCACTTTAACTGCAAGGCCATCTCTCCACATTATTCTTTCAGCTCTTTATGAGAACCTATGATGAGCAAGACAAGATCCTGGCTGAGAAGAGTGTGATCCTTGCAGCCAGAATCAAGGCGTTCAGTCCTGACCAAGCTCAGTCTGCAGGTTCATAATGGAGGGACAGAATAATCAAGGTGAAAATGGCTGTAGTCATCTTGAATTCCAGGTTAGCCTCGAACTCACTAGGTCTCCACCTCCCAAGTGCTAGAGTTACAAGGACATACCACCAGGTCAGGTTTTATGTGGTGCTGGGAATCAAAGATTTGGCTTCTTGCATGCCAGACCAGCACCCTCCACACTGAGCTATATCCCTAGCCCAGACTGTTTTTTCTTTTAAGTCTGTGAGTCTGTGTCTGCTAGGAAGGATATTCTGATGATCAATTGCACTAACGTAAAAAAGGCAATTGACGCTGTGCTTCAAGACATTCCTTTCTACACCATTTTGGAGCAAGCAACTAACATGGGAAGAACGTATTGAGGCACGGAAGATTTTCCCAGCTAAAATGTCTTTAGCCTCCTAATCAGTGCTGGTCCTTCACTGCAATCCCATTCCAGACTTATTTTCTGGCACTAGCTTCCAGAGAGAATAATGAAGGCAGTGCGTCCTTGAGGTCTCTCTGACAGGGTGTGAGTTTTGTGGTCCTCTCAGCCAGGATCAATGATGTCGGCTTCATTTTAAATTGGAAGAAAGCATTAGTATTCCTAAGTGGTAATAGAGTCACAGGGAAAATAAATTAAACTATCTCAATCCTCTGCAAACAGCCCTGAGCAGATTGCATCATTAACCTCAAAATAAACAAAGCAATTTTGCTGACAAAATGAAAAAAATGACTTGAGTGTCATTGAATGCTTTATGGGCTATCTGCTGAGGAGCCATCCCGAGAGCAGTGACTTATTCCTGAATGTCCCTGAAGCAAGACTGTGAAGTGTAGGGGGCTTGGACCTGAGCAGAGTCAGCTCAGGCATTACAGGATGACTGATGGCTACGAACCATCTTCAACTGGCTGGAAGGGGAGAAGCTGAACAGGCATCACCCACTGGCTTATCACAGAAACGGGATTCGGACCTGGATCATTTTGATGGTCCCGTTGCGCTCCAGGGTGAGGATCAGGTGCTGCTGCTTCACCTGGGCTTTGAGGAAGAAGAGGCGCAGCAGCCAGTGCTCCTCCTCTTTCCAGTCCTTGCCTTCCTGCAAAGCTTTCATCTCCTGCCCGCTGCCGAAGTCCCACACCTTCACTGTTCCTGGGGGCATTAAGGAAAGGCTCTGTGAGTGGATGACATGCAGAAAGCCCGGCTCTTAGCTCAGAACCCACATCACATCACCCTCTGGCTGTGTATGAAACATGCCTTCACTGGTTGATAAGAAACAGCATGAGGCAGCATCTTGAAATCTTTAACAGTGCTTACTTGGGATCGGGTAAGCACCCCCCCCCCCCAAGACCCATGCACTGAAGGTCAGGTCTCCTGTTTGGAGCTTTTGAGGGGTGGGGGAAAGTTTAGTAGGTGGGGCGCACAGAGAAGTCCTCAGGCCCTGAAGCATGCTCTGAGGGAGGCTGCGGGACTCTAGAGGCCCCTTTTCTACCTCCAGGCTGTCACAAAGTGAGGACCTTTGCTTGGTCTTGCAGTCACAAGTGTCCACCATGACGTGCTGTCTCACCTCAGGCACTACTGACCATGGCTGAAACCTTCAAAACTCTGGGCTAATATAAACTTTATACACTGATGATCATGGGAATTTGTTACAGTAACGCAAAGCTGACTGAAACCGTTTTCTTTGAAGCCCTCAGACTCTTTCTGAATTTTCTCTTTTTAAAAAACCTTTTAAATATCTTTTTTCATTATTTATTTATTCACAAGCAGATAGAGAGAGAGAGAGAGAATATGAATGGGCATGCCAGACCTCCAGCCACTGTAAACAAATTCCAGATGCATGAGCCACTTCGTGCAGCCAGCTTGGGTACTAGGGAATCAAACTTGGGTGGTTAAGCTTTGCAAGCAAACACCTAAACCACTGAGCCATCTCTCCAGCCCTGAGTTTTCTTTCTTTCTTTTTTCAAGGTAGGGTCTTGCTCTAGGCCAGGCTGACCTGGAATTCCCTATGTAGTCTCAGGCTGGACTAAAACTCACAGTGACCTTCCTACCTCTGCCTCTCCAGTTCTGGTTTAAAGGCATGCACCACCATGCCTGGCCTGATGACCTTTCCTGTTCATATTCTTGCACTTTTTAATTTGCCAAACATCTCATCCCCAAGAGAAATTGTAGCTATTAAACCATAGTTATTATTAATAGTTAAAGATACTTCAATAATCTCTCAAAATGCTGATGTACTTCTAGGCCTTTGGCTCTTAATGAGGGACAGGTTTGAGGGAATTCTAGCAAACAAGAGACTATCAACTCTGAAGTTTTGTTGGTTATATGGCAGAGAGAAAACAGGGGTGTTAATTTTTTTCTCACACTTGAAATACCTTCCTTCAAAGCTAATTGCCACTGTAAATGCAGTTAGTGGTGATGGATTAGGTTGTGATGACAGAACCCTCTAGAAGGAGCCGAATGGTTTTATACAACAGGATTTTGCCCCCTCACTGCTTCCACCACATAAGGACGCAGCAAGAAGCCACCCTCTGTGAACCAAGACGTGGGTCTTGACCAGACACCAGATGTGTTTGGGCCACGCTCTGTGTTCTGCCTTGTATTTCAGCACAATGTACTGATTGCACCCCAGTTAATGCATCCCAGTACATTGCTGCTAATGCATCCTCACAGCTATCAACTCTGCACTCGTGACTCTAGTTTATGTGTTATCTGCTGCTCACATTTTCAAAATTCAGATTTTCATATCAGGATGCTCACCCATCCATATATTCTGAGTAACTGGTGCAGGTAGTTGTATTGTTGAGACAAAGCAGTTCCTTTGTGGGAGTTCAAAACAAGATGAGGAGGAAGGTGGGGTGGTTTGTAGCTTTCTCTAGGCTCCAGGACGTGAGAAGTGCTCCATGGCTTACTCCACAGCTTAAGAAATATGAGTGGTGGGGGAGACTATCCAGAGGCATGGCACCCCTCAGTAACAACACACTTGGGCCAGGAGAACCAGGCTGAGTACTAGGCTATCCATGGTCCCCTACCACAAGGACTGAATCAGACGACGCATGGAGGAGGATATCCAGCTGATTGGGGATGGGGAGGGGGGCATTGGGGAATTGGGGATAACAACTCATTGTTGGCCCACTAAATAATGTAACTCATTATGGACAATAAATATATATTTTAAAAAATCAAAAAAAAGAAATATGAGTCAAGAGCCACACCCTGAGCCTGACACTCTCCCAAGTTGGACATGCCTTCAAGGAGCCTAGACACAGACAGCAGTAGAGTATAAACCTCTAGGCACTTTGAACCAAAGATGACTGGATATTTTGTCTGGTCCCTAGATCTACTATGAGTACATTGTAGGTAGAGGCTGGGGATGCAGTTTCAGTAGTAGAGCACACAGTTACCATGCACGAGGCCCTATATTCAATTCCCAGCACACACACACACACACACACACACACACACACACACACACACACACACACACACAGCAAGCACCAAATCTATGTCTTTCTCTCAGCTTATTCAGAGGTGTAAGGATGGAATGAGTCAGTGCTCACAGGTACTTCTCATCAAAGATTTCAAGGAGATTGTATATGTGAAAGACGTTTTTCATATTTTATTCACCTATCTATAATGCTATATAGATTTCCATAAGTCTTTATTTTATATATATATATATATATATATATATATATATATATATATATATATATATATATATATATGTATACATATGTACATTAAAGGTAAAATTAAAGAGGCTGGGAAGAGGGCTCAGCAGTTCAAGATGATTGATTTCAAAGCCTGCTAACCCAAGTTCAGTCTTCCTAGGCACCCACATATAGCCAGATGCAAAGTGGCACATGTGTCTCTGATCCCAACATGCCTAGGAAAATGGAAAGGGGAGCCAGGAGCATCCGAAGCTCACAGACCAGCTAGACTGACGTTCTTCATTTGCACGGGCAAGAGATGCTGTTTCCAAAAAAGTGGAAGAAAAACAGACACCTCGAGGTTGTCCTTTGACCTCTCCATGTACACTGTGGTATGCAGGGACTCCACCGCATACATAAATAGAAAGATAATTGTAAAAATGTAGAAAATACTGTACATACCAGTGTTTAATGCCTAACTCTTTTTTTAAATTAATTGTTCAGGTTAGTCTACAAATTAATGGGCTTCATTATGGCATTTTCAGACCTATGTGGCACTATGGGAAACACTTGCAAATTGTTACACAAACTATATAAATGTAATGTAAGTTACTGATTATTTTCAGATCAGTATCAACATACTACTAAATAAGAGACCTTTCACTGTTCAGTGAGAAATAGCCATCTCCCCCACAGTCAGCCCGACTCGTACTTCCTCTTAAATCCAAAATAATTATCAGTTTCTAGCACAAATTTTCAGCTGACTAAAGTAAAGATACATGTTCTGACCATTATACGCTCCTGTGGCAAAAAAAAATCCGCTTTCATTGATGGCCGCAGCTGTAAGTTCAATACTGACACCATGAGGGTCTAGAATCTGGTATATTTGGAGGCCAGTCTCAAGCTCCCAGACCTGTAGAAAACCAAAGCAAAATCAAGTATTTCCTACACATGCCTTTCAATTCCTCACAAAGCATTGCTAATTTAAAAAGTTTCCAGGTTAGTACTCAGCACATCAACCACCTTTCCCAGCACTCTGCCCAAGGGTCAGCTTGAACACAGGAAGCGTGAAGGTCACCTGTGTGGAACAGTTACCGTTCTATCTTGGTGTGTGTCTCCTGCAAATGACAGGGCTGAGACAGCAGTCACTCAAGTCACTCCAGCCAGTCCCTGGCTACAGGGAGAGTAGTCAGTTGTGACTTACGATGGTTTGGATCTGGAATGTCCCTCAAAGGCCTATGTGTTAAAGGGTTGGTCTTTAGCGTGGTGCTATAATAAGAGGGTAGAATCGTTTACAAGTGGGGTTCACTGGGATACTCCCCATTGCTGAGGTGTGCCACTGAAGGGCATATTGGGAGCCCAGGTCCTTCTCTTCCTCTCACCTCCTGACTTCCACCATGACCCCCAAAGCAACAGGGTAACCAACCATGAACTGAAGCTTCAAAACCCATGAGCTAAAATAAACTTTTTCCCTTTCTAAATTGATTATCTCATGCATTTTGTCACAGCAATAGAAAGCTAACACATTACTGTAAATGTAAAGCAAAATTAGCAGCAAGATAGAAATGTAACAATTAAAAGTGCAGCAGACCCCCCCCAAAAAAAAAATCAAACTGGATTACTTCCTTAGTGACACCATCCAAATTATCCGAGGGCCCTGGGATAGAATTCATGGTGAACAGCATGTTATACAGGAAAGCTTTAAGGAAAGCATTCACCAGTCATTCTAGATCATTCTCTGACTAAAGACAGGAGAGACAGAGACAAAGGCAAAGACAGAAAACAGGCTTGGGCAAAACTAGGAGGAGGCCATTTGTGAGGTAGGCTGTATCTACTTAGAAAATCTGGAAATGTGTTAAGATTCATCATTCTTTGGCAACCCGGTAGGGGGGGGGGTCATAGATGTGTGGACTTGTCATCATGTCTGTCTTCATGGAGGGGCTGAGTTCAGATGTAAGGTAGCCTGTAACCTGCTGGGGTAGGAGCAGCCAGAGACAGGAACATGCGCTTTTCCTCTAAGGGCCAGAAGGGTGGCTGTGGCAGTTGGAAGTGGGAGGGAGGGAGAGGGAGAGAGAGAAGGAGAGAGAGGAAGGGAGGGAGGGAGGAAGGGGGAGAGAGAGAGAGACTGATAAAGTAGCCTGGGGCCAGATAGGGAGGTTTGGAGACCCAGGTTTCATAGGAAGTCAGCCATGCTCTTAACCTGTGCCCCCACCCACCCCCACCCCAGGGAGAGAGGGTATGATACTGGCTCCTGAATGAATGGGTCTCAGTCTCAGATTCACTCAGCTCCAGGCCTGAAGTACAATCACCATTCACCCATCCCTAGAGCTCCTCTCCCTCCTCTATCCAGACGCCACGGCTGTATGAATCAGGGTAGGTTTTATTTTAATTTTGGTCTCCGTTCTTTATCTATGGGCAGTAGCCAAAATGTGACCATTTACTGAACTCCAAAAATCTCCAGCAGATGACCATGGAAGGTCAAAACTTGAGAAGTGTTTTGAGAGAAACACTCTCCAGAGGTCTATAAGCTCCTCTAAGTGAGTGTGCATGAAGTAACAGTAGAGACAATTGGCACAGTCGCCTGGCCCTGGCTGCTAGGAATAATTATAGACACGTTTAGGATGACTAAGTTCCCTGCCCCTGAGCCCAGCAGTGACAGGGCTGGAGGCACAGAGCGTAAAGCCACGGGTGTTCAGAGAAGATAAACCCAGGTTCATATTGATCTGGAGCCCTGCTTTTCTCATCTTCAGAATGGAAGGTTTTATCTGCCCTCAGAGAACTTTCATTAGGACTAAATGCAGCCACAGACTTGATGCGCTTGTAATCATGCACTGCCCCGTCCAAGTGATGGGAAGCACCTGTAAATGTCTTCCCTTCCCTCTTAGCATATGTCCTCTTAGGAAACTAAAATAGAGGCTAGTTCTCTCTCCCCGATTGCTCTTTTGGCCTGGGAAGATGTGGGTGGGAGCACTTGCCACTTAAGCACAAGGGTCTGAAATTGCCAGTTCCATTCCCCAGCACCCCACAAAAAGCTGAGCATTGCCACGAGAATCTATAATTCCAGTCCTGGCTGGGTGGGAGCCGGGGATGGAGACTGGAGAATCCTTGAGGCTCCAACAGCTCAGGTTGAGGGAGAAACTCCTGCTCAAGCCAATATACAAGTGCACAGTAGAGAAGGGTCCAAGGTTCTCCTCTGGCCTCCAGAGGCAGGTGCATTCCACATACACCGTACACCATACACACACCACACATACTCTACATGCAAAAGAAAACGAAAAAAAAAAAAACCCTTTCTATTTTGATAGTAGAAACTGGTTTTACTTAATCAAACATGTGGCCCTGTGGCAAGCAATCTGAGCTGCCTTAAACTGCTTCTTTTTTATGTCTTCATAGTAGCTTAAACAGAGCATCAATGTACAGACTCACCATATGTGCTAAACACAGACTGATTCATGCAATGGTTAACCTGTAAGAAGAGAAACTCCTACTTGCTTGGCTTGTTTCTGCCTGCAGAACCCTGGCATACTCACCTTAATTATGGATTCTGAGCAGATAGTTAGGACTTGGTGGAAATATTTATTGTATAGCATGACATTGATCTCTCGTTCGTGAGTATGAGGAATCTGCTTCGTGTCTTGTACCATCCTAGTCAAGGGGTACATGTCTACAACACTCGATCCTGGAACAGAAGAAGACGTCATAAAACAGGGCACAGTGAAGCAAACCTGTAACCCCAGCACATGGGCACATGAGTCCCAGACTAGCCTGGCCTGCAGAGAAAGATCCTGTCTGAAAAATGAAACAATAAAATGAAACCAGTTTTTTTTCTCCTGTGGCTGGAGAGATGATGGCTCAGTGGTTAAAGGCATTTGCTTGCAAAGCTTGCCTACCCCAGTTCTATTCCCCAGTGTCAGATGCAAACTGGTACATGCATTTGGAGTTTGTGTGCAGCAGCAAGACTGTTGCACACATGTGTGGCTATGACACACACACACACAATCAATCAATCAATCAATATATTTTTAAAGAGTCTCCTGATAACTGCTCAATGTTGCCAGGCTGGAATCACAGTGGATTTTAACAAACCCATTCAATTTGGAAATAGCCAGTGAGTGGGATTGTATTCCCAATGCTCAGCATTTTAATAAGGTAAAAATACTGTTGGGGTCAGCATTCTCTGTTGCTGCACAGAAAGAACCCAAACGAAAGCAGCTTGTGGAGGAATAGGTTTATTTGGCTTATGGACTCCGGGGGAGACTCCATCCTGGTAGGGAAAATGATGGCATGAGCAGAGGGGTGAACATCACCTCTGCCACAGCACTGCAAACAGCGGCAGGAAGGTGTGCCAAACTCTGCCAAGGGGAAGCTGGTTTATAACCCCATAAGCCTGCCCCCAACAATACAACTCTAGTGAGGTTGTAATTCCCTAACTGCCATAAGATAAGGATAGATCATTGAGAACACATTCATTTGTTTGTGGGGGACACCTGGATCAAACCATGACAAATATACTCACTCACTCTGAAACAGTCTTAACAAATACAGCTAATGAGATTCAGCCCTGAGAAAGCATTCATTTGAGACTTCATTATTTTTTAAGCACATTGACTTTCCCAAGTCACGCCAAAGAAACCTGTGGAACATTAGGAGTTACTAACCATGCTCCTAATAGGGTTAAATTCTATGATAAAACCTGCTTATAGGAAGGGGCCTGGGATGGGTCATCAGGAAATGTTTCCCATTTCAACCATCTTAGTATGGAAGTGTGATGGGCGTGTGGTAACCAGGTCTCAAGCCATCCTTGCATCTTCTTGGAACACCTTCACAGAGCCACTAAAACTAGATTTGCTTGGGAACAAGTGGCCATTTTCTGCTTCCTTGGATGGAAGAGATGCGGAACCAAGAATGAATGTTGATTCAGGAGTCAAAAGTTCTGAGATCAAATTCCAGCTCTGTTTCAACTTCTTTTAGTCAGTTGAACCGTTTGAGGTTCAGTTCTGCCATTTCTAAAATGATAAATTAATAATGCCTGCCTTTTCCGGTAGCTTGCAGACAAAAGGGGAAAGTAAAAAAAAATGGAGCGGATATGATTGCTGTCTCAGTGAGTGCATTGTTGATGACGGGGACAGAGACAGCATGGTCCACAGAGCATCTCCAGTGCGGCTGGTGTCCCTGTGGCTCAGGAGGTACTCGAAGGACTGTCTTTAAACTCAGCATGAGTGATACACTCCATGCAATGCTGATGTCGACATATACAGCTTTAGTGGTTCAGCAATACACAGGACTGGTGCTTTTGCAAGCAGAAGTACTAGCAAAAGAATATCAAAGTGAGAAGGAACCTTGAGTTCCCTGCTCTCTTTCTTTGGTCTCAGCATTTTACTTCTTAGTGATTCTCTGGATAAGTGGAGTGGAAGTACTAAACTCGGTAATCAAACATGCAAGTGGGGACTCTGAGAAAACGTTTGTGTGTAGTCCTTAGTACATTTGTGACAGAAGTTGTCAAACACAGGAGAGGTACTTAAAGCTGTTCTAAGTTCTGTTTTATGAGGTCGAGGTTATTGAGCATGAAGTGATGGCTCACTCCTAATCTAGAAAAAGTAAACAATATAAAAATCAAAAGTAATTATATTCACTACAGAGACAGTCATTTCCTTGCCTTAATGAGTCCCCCAGGAACTTAGAGCAGGTGGTGATCAGTGGCAATATGCTCAGGAAATTCAACTCTGGCTTAGTGTTCCAGAGGACAGAACTACTATTAATATCATTCATTTTCTTCTAAAATCTAAATGTATGCATGTGAACCTAAATGCCTAACAGGGTACATTGTCTCTTTAGTGTCCCTGTCTAAAAGACCATGAAAAAGAATTTGCCTACAAGTATCCTGACAACAGTCTCAAGGACCGTGTGATATTGGATTCTGGCCCTGCTCTCTGCTGCTCCACATCTGGAAGCAAAGGCAGTTGAGAGGCTCACTGACCCCTTAACCAGAATTCATGGGGCAAGAGGGTCTTGTAGAAAATGAGTGCTGGTGCATGTTGGGATCATGGACCACCATCCTGAAACGAGACCACCTCTTGACCCCATGAGTCAAAACAGAGCCCTAGACATAGCACCAGTGTTAGCAGCCCTCTTCTGCTATCTCTAGGTATCTCTAGGGTGAAGAAGTTGGATAAATAGCCTGGTGTTTTCTGAAAAGTGGAGTGGCAGGTTTCATGTGTCCATTCATAGAATGACAGGAAAAAGTAGAGAGGAAATAACTACCTACAGGAGTGAGTCATGATTTTGATTTCCATGTTTTGGTGGTTTTCTTAATGTATTTTAAAAGGTGTAGGGCTGGGGAGAAGGCTCACTGGGTAAGACAGCTTGCTAGACAAACACGAGGACCTGTGTTTGCTCCCCAGAACCTATGTTTTTTTTAAAGCCAGGCATGGTTGTGCATGTCTGTGACCTTATTGCTGAGGGACATGGAGATAGGAGGATTGCTGGGGCTCCTTGGTGCTATAGCCAGTTGAACTGAACAACAGGGAACTGTGCTTTGTCGCAGCAAAGTAAGGCAGGAGAGCAAAAGAGGTGGACACCTGATAGTGGATGCCTCTGCATGTGTGTGCAAGGCACACCAGGCCCACACATGCCCTCTGCACACACTCACATGCACACGCCACACCCACACATACCCTCTGCACACACTCACATGCAAACACCAGGCCCACACATGCCCTCTGCACACACTCACATGCAAACACCAGGACCACACATGCCCTCTGCACACACACACACACACACACATGCACACGCCACACCCACATGCCCTCTGCACACACTCACATGCACACACCACACACACACATGCCCTCTGCACACACATACACACACATACACCATGCCCACACATGCCCTCACAGTACACTACATCCTGTACACACAGTAGAAAAAGGTGCCAAAGTAGTGATACAATCTGCTTGTCATTATTTAAGTTCACATACCTGTAATAAGCATGCCGTGATTGGCATCATATACCATGGAATAAATCTGCATGTCTCCTGGTCCCCCCTGGCTGTCATGGAAAACTTGTAACAGAGAAAGAGTCTGGATATCCCATACGCGGAACACCTAGGGAACAAAGCAGAGTTCTTCCTCACTGTGTGGAGGTCACTGCTCCTGCAGGACACAGGAGCACTCTTCAAAGTCTGAACATGAGTGACATCATGAGCCCACATTGCTGTGCTTCCATTTCCTTCTTGATCCAGGTATCCCCCATAAATAATAAGTTCTGAATGCTTGATCCCCAGCTGATGAAAGTTTTGGAATTAGAACCTTGTTGGAGCTGTGTTGTCAGGGGTGGGCTTATGGGTGTTATAGCCAGCTTCCCCTTGCCAGTGTTTGGCACACTTTCCTGCCGCTGTTCGCAGTGCTGTGACAGAGGTGATGTCTATGCTCTGTTCATGCTGTCATTTTCCTCTGCCATCATGGAGCTTCTCATTGGGTCTATAAGCCAAAATAAACCCATTCCTCCCACAAGCTGATTTTGGCTGGGTTCTTTTCTGTGCAGCAACAAGAGGACTACAAAAGTTCATATATTGTTTGTTGACTCTGACGAAAGCAGCAGTAGCGATAAAGCATGGCTTAAAGGTACCTCTTTAGGAACTAGATTTTTCTATCATCAGGGAAAGGAAGGGGAAACAGTATTTCCTATTAGGAATATGGAGTGTGACTAACTGTTGTATTGAAGCCACATTTCTCTCTCCAGCAAGGATGAGAAAATAGAGAAAAGGCTTTCAGTTTAGGTGGAGGTTTAAAATTGTTCTCTCATTATTTATGAAAATGAGAATACTTTATCAAGTGAAATTTCTACTGCTCTTTGCCTTGAAATGTAAGAATAAGAAAAGTTTCTCAAAGTGGTATAGATATGGTAATAATGCAAGAAAATCACTTGTTAGGGCTCTAGTTTAGGTGTTAATGAGAACTATGTAATTATTAAATAGTACCTGAGTTGTTAAAATAATAGAAAGAATAATAATGTACAAATTCATCAAAACAAAGTCAAATTTAGTCTTTTACCTGAAATAATTAGCTATAGTTGTTTAAATTATTCACATTTTTATACCTTTTTAAAAAAGTAAATCACAAGACTGAATTTCAGAAATAAGTACAATTTGATCAGGATTGCATTTCCTAGCCATGTATCAGCTCTAAATAATATCTTTATGTAATAATTATTATTAGCTGATCAAATCAGAGTGCAGATGTTCCTAGAGTTGTAATGGGGCTATATTCCACTAAATTCATTATAAGTAGAAAATATTGTATGTAACAACTGCACTCAATACACTTAAGCTACTGAATACCCTTGCTGAGCCTAGCCTGCCTTATATGGACCTATATCAGCTGATAGTTGGATAAAACCATTTAGCACTGACTCTATTTTATATTTTAAAGAGTGGTTGAATATCTCATATAATTTGTTGAATATTTTATGGATAATGCTGGGAAAAGTGGATATATATATGTGTATATATATATATACCAAGATATCTATCTATCTATCTATACCTATATATAGATGGATATATCTATATATATATATCTATATCTATATATGTATATATATACACACACACTCTTTCTGTCTTGTTCCTGTTTTTCTGTCTCTCTATCTCAAATAAAATAAAAATATGAGAAAAACTATTTCAAGGAAAATAAACTGCAAAGACAAAAATAAAAGAAGCATGACTAGTCCCATAGCAGAAGACTCTAATGGAAACTACTTGAAGGAAACTCTACAGAAAGAATTTTGAAATTCAAATATGATAAACTATGATAAGAATATTCAACAAATTTAATGAGGCCATTAACAAACAGCTGAATTAAATTAAAGGGAATTTAAAAACTCAATAAACAGCTTGATAAAATGGAAGAGAATAAAAAAATGGCTGAATGAGATTGATCAACAAAGTTTAATTGACAGCAAGATGAACTCAAAGAAAACATGATCAAATGCAGGAATGAATTCCAAGAGACAGTAAGAAAATCAAACCAAGAAATGAAAATAGAATTCAGCAAAGAGATGGGGGTGCTGAAGTAAAACCTAGGGAAACACAAAAAAATAACATAGCTCATTTAAAAGGCTCCCAAGAAAGCCTCACCAACTGAACAGATCATGTGGAGGACAGACTATCAGGGCTGGAGGACAAGGCAGAGAAAATAGACCAGCAGGCCAAAATCAATGACAAGCTCAAAAACCGTATGAATAGAACATAAGGGAAATGCAGGATACCTTGAAAAGAACAAACATTTGAATCTTGGGCATTCAGGAAGGGGAAGAACTACAGTCCAAGGGCATGTGGAACATCTTCAATAAAATTATAGGAGAAAATTTTCTGAACCTTATAAAAGTGGGGCCCCTCAAGGTACAAGAGGAATGCAGAACACCAAACAGACAGGATCAGAGAAGAAATTCCCCATGTTACAGTATAGTTAAAACATGAGGAAAAACAGAGAAAAGCATGCTGAA
>PVHP010005994.1:0-62539 GCA_004024765.1 Zapus hudsonius
GTAGTAAGATCAGTAGGACACAGACCTCAAGGCCACACACTGGGGTTTAGGGTAGATTAACTCCCTCTGCTCTCCTAGTCCCATTGCAACCCTGGGAGGGCCTGGCAGGTGGGAAACAAGCCCAGCTTTTTTGGGACATGATTCAGAAGCAGAGCAGCTAGTGAGGCAGTTCAGAAGCAGTCTCTTCTAGTCTCCCCCCGATACAGGCTGAAAACTTGGGGCTCTCATGGTTTTCCCTGGAGACCCGGCTGTTGCTGGCATTGAATCCTTTTTACTTAGTAACAGGTGTCAGAGGAGATTTTAGATACTCGGGAGCAGAAGAATGGTGCCTGTAACCCAATCCTGTCTAGAGGATACATGAGCTCCCCTGGTTCTGAGCAATAAAGATATATGATTAAAGCCTAAGCATATATGCCCTTCAGGTGTAATGTTACAGATGGAAACTTGAAATTTTCTAGGATTCCCTGTGAAACATTACTGGAGTAGGATAAAGGGAGGACACTTTATTCCCAGCATCTAGAAATTGTGAGTTTGTGTCTGGCTTCTTAAGCCAGAGGAGGGAAATTAAAACACCATGCAACCCTGTCCACTGGCCCCCCTTTGCCTGTGTCACTTTCCTTCTGGGTTCTGTGCCCCCAAACTCCCTGTTCTCTCATCTGCTGGAACCCTCATAGCTGATTTCCAGGCTATGTCAGTCTTGTGCCTGTGTGATAGAACATCCACATGACCTTTTAACTGTTTCTGGTCATCAGGTTCTCAGCTGTCTCCCAGCTGCCCAGAGCTCCATCTCTTTGTGACTAGCACTTTGTCTCTTGGCTCTACTGATTTAGGTGATATTCACCTCCCACTGACCATTGGGTAGCTGCTCACCTTGCCATGGCCAGGTAGTAGACAATAGTGATTTTTAGCCATCATCTAGGAAGGATTCATGGCAGCATGGTGTTGGAAACTGTGATATTATTGATTGAACATTAAGGAACACTCTTCCCTGTAACACTCATTAGTCACTTGGGTTCATGTTATCCCTGGGGTGAATGGCTAGCAAGGAATATCCCTCTACCCTCCCTGCCCCATACACACTGGGCAATTCCTGGGTCCATGGAGGCTCAGGGTTGTGCTTACTAAGGGGATTCTTAGGTTGGGAACCATGGTGTATCCTCATACAAGATCCTGCTTCTAGGACTCATCAGGAAGATGGAAAGGGAAGGCCACTGGCTCTGATCAATCAGTCAACCAGGCAGGAAGCAAAAGGGCAAGAAAGAAGGTTCCATTAAGGCATGGTGACACACACCTTACACTTCAACACAGAGGCAGTAGGACTGCTGCTGTGTCAAGTCAGTGTAGGCTATGTGGTACCTGACCTGCCTGGGAAGACGTGTAATCTTAGCACTTAGCAGGCTGAGGCAGGAGGGTTGTTAGTTTGAGGCCAGCCTGTATAAGACATAATATGTAAGACAGCATGGAGGGAGGGAAGAATTAAAAACAGAAAGGAAATGCCAAAAGGGGGGGGGGATGTAATAGGAGGGAAGAAGGAGCCAAGAGAGAGGGGAACTGATGCAGGAGAATTGCTGTGATTTCAGATCCCACCTGGGCTGTACTGTGTGACATGTGTCAAAATAAAGAGGCGGAAGGAGAGGAGGGTTTCTGGGTGAGATAAAGTTTGATAAATCGAGACTGAGAGATTACTTTCCACATCATAAGACTGAAACTCCCCAAGGGAGGAAAGAAGGTCTCTACCTTTCAAAGGCATCTTTCCAAGGATGTATGGCTATGGAGAATGAAGAACTGTGGAGACATTTAAAATTCAGTGATTGCTAAGGCACCTATTTGCAATGTGCATTGAAAGAATATAATAATAGGAATATAATAATAGGTGGATGGCAGGTAGTTTTTGGGACTGTGACACTATTCTACTTAATACTAGAATGCCAGATTCATAACATTTTCCAAAAGCTACCAAAGTATGCAGTGATGAGTTATCCCTGATGTAAAGTGTTAACTTAGAGAACAATTATGCATTTGTCCATTTTCTCACCACCATCAAATATAACATTGTTTCATGATTATGATAAATATACTGACCAAATGTAAAATGTAATAAAGTATGAATAAAGGAATAAAGTGTGAGCATATAGAAAAATCTAATATATGCTCAGTTTCTCTATGCAATAATATTGCTTGGAAAGTAAGGCCTAATGAATTAGGTGAGTGGCGTGGCATTAATTTTCAAGCATTTTTCTCTCCCTAAAATTCTTTTTAGAAAAGAATGCTCACTAGGGCTAGTACACTTTGTGTACAGTTTCCAACACATCATAGGGCACTTGTAGGACTAGGTTTAATCAAGAATAAAATGAGTAGAAAATATTGAGTTGAGAAAATATTGAGCAAATTGTAGTAATTATGTGTCATGGGCAAGACTGAAAACCCACAACACTGCAGCAAACTGATCATATACATTTAACATGCCACTTACAAGTAGTTCAATAACGATAATGTTACAAAAATTTTATAAATTTTGTCTAAAATTTATACAAAATATTATAAATTTTATAAATTATATTAAAATTTATATATGTATATGTAGTATTAGACAAGGTTTTAAATTTCTCCTGCAATCAGAAATGAAAAATGTGAAATTGATTTTTGATAAGGTTATTTTTTCTGAACAGTTTAATTAATTTATTAATTCCTCTGTATATTTCTTCCATCAATGCTTTTCTTCTACAAAACTCTAATATAAATTGTGGTGCCAGTAGTTCTAGAGAAACAAAATCGTAAGCATGACCGTGTTAACTATTTGGCTCTCCAATTGTAATACTACTAAAGACTCCCTTCTTTCTCAGCTTGCTAAGCTTGGGGATTTATATACATAATTATTATCATTATCCTGCAGACACATGGCCTCTTATGTCTCTTCATTTTTGTCACTGTGTCTATGTCTTCAATAGTCTGGCATTGAAAGTGAATTCTGGGCTGGGAAGGAACTTTGGCTAGCTGGGACCCCAGTCTTTTGGATGGTTCACTTAGTATGCAGGATTCTAGAAGAACCTGTGCTCAGAGACCTCATCCCTTAAGACTTCTCTCTGATGCATGTCTCTCCCTGTCCCCAGTGCTCTGTTAATTGGAAGTAGATGTGTCCTTGACCTTGTTCATATTTTATTTCTAAGCTGGTTGTGGTGGGACAGGTCTATAATCCCACCTACTGAGAAGGGTTAGGTAGAGGAAACATTGCAAGTTCCAGACCAGCCAGGGCTACATAGCATAAGACCAATATTATCAAATTATTTAGACTGTCTCAAATAAGCAAAAGAAGGTGGCCATTGACTGAGATTTGGAGGCCAAGAACTCTGGAGGATGTGAGTAACTGAGGGAAGTAACATCCAGAGAATGGAGGTGAGGATGAGATAAATATGAGGGACTAAGTAAGGTTCTGCAGAAGGAGGAAAGCTGTAGCTTCTACATCTCTACCATGGGACCATGTCTGTCATTGTCTATACTGTTTGGGGCTGGGTTCTGTCCCATATGTTTCTGTGAACCCCCAACTCCTAAGCCCTTCTAGTGGTTTCCAGAATATTGCAAACAGGTGTCTAGACAATCTTCTCTGTCCCTAGAACAATGTTCCATTCAGTCTGTTATCTACCTGCCTCTTCCATCTATTAATGTTGTGAGCTCTGTCTGTGTGCTCAGGTATTCTAAGATGGCCTTGATCAGGCCCAGACCCTCAGGATGCCATTCACTACAACATAGCCAGGCTGTCAGCAAGTTTTAGCTTGCAAGACAGGAGGTTTAGGGAGACTTCAGGGGGGCAAGTGCCAGTCTGTTGGCTCCATTAAGGCTGTGTATAGTAGGGAAATTTGGGAGCAGCATGGTTGTAATGAGAGCTTTGGTGTTACCTGGGTGGCAGAGTGTGACTAAAGATGGAGACTGTGGTCAAAGTGGGTTGGGGGAAAGTGGTTTCTTCCAGTACATGGAGGCAAGTGGAACTGAACAGACTTTGTCACACTGTTATGAGGGCCCCCATCTGCCTGCCCCAGTATTTCCTGGTCTCACCCAGCCTTAGCCTGCCTGTCCATCTCTGTGCATACTTGTAGTTTTGAGTCTTTGTTGTCCATAGCTGAATTTTTGTGATCACTCTATTTCTGAATCTTTGCACTGTCTCTTTGCCTATTTTAATGAAGCTATTTGAGTTTACTGTCTTTTGTTTCTGCTGTCACTGGCCAAACTCTCCCTAGTGTCTCTGGTTATCTCACTCTCTTTCCCTGGAAGCCTTTCCATTAGGACGTGGGCTGTAATTGGGATTCCCAATTCCTAACCATAGGCAACAAACCTAGTGATTTGTGTATGCATGGCTAGTTCATGGTTTTTGGTTTTTAACTTTGAGACATGGTCTCAATCTGTAGCCAGGGTGGGTCTTGAACTTTGGATGCTGGTAATTTGACTTCGTATATACTTGGGATGCTACTGGTCTGGCTTTGTGTCCTTTGTGGAAGTGAAAAGAGAAGCCCATGGTGGGCACTAGCTACCCCTTTGATTCCCTGAATGGACCTGTGTCTCCTCATAGAGTTTCTAGTGGTGGGGTTTGTATAAATACACTCAGTGTGCTTCTGTGGTGTTGGCTAGGAAATCATGGATGCATACAGGCAGAGTCTTGGAGAAAGAAGTACAAAGATAGTGAGAAATACAGGGAACCAGATTAACAAAAGACACAGAGAGACCAGCAGAGCATGCTTAGAGCCCAAGCCTCCTGTACCTTCAAGAGGCGATATAGGTTAACTCCTGCTCCCTCATTTCTTCATTACCTTGGCACAGGTAATGAGCCATCAGTTTTGTGGACATGAAGCAGATGCTCTGTTGCTAGGGAGGCAGAGCAGATGTGCCCTCCTCCTGTGTTTACCATTAGTTAGTGTCCCACAACATTAGGCTTCCTGGATTGCCCATGGGTTGTATATATTTAACCATATTTATTTAATTGTGAGTATGTGTGCATACGTGTACATATGGAGGTTATAAGACAACCTCAAGTTATCTGTGCTCCACTTACAGCGAGACAGGGTCTCTTTCCCAAGAGCTTGTAATTCTCCTGGCTCTGCCTCCCATTGTCCTAAGACCCCTGGGAACACAGAAGCAGGAGCCATTTTGCATCCTTCTTTATATGGGTGCAAGGGAATTGAACCTGGACCTATAGGCTTTGTAAAATGGAGGCATCTACCTAGCCTTTGGGGTTCAGTCTTGGTAATTAAGTCCCAGGGTACACAGTGGACATTTTGTAATCTTTGGGGTATAGAAATAGGGGTTGTACCCCAATCCTGCCATAGAAAATGTGGCATTCCCTTGTCTCTTGCCATCCCTGTTTACATATTTGCCTCTTTTTCTCTTTTACTCTCTAACTCCATGTTTGCTTTGTTGTTTCAATTTTTAGACAAGGTCTCAGGCTATTGCCAAGGTTGGTCTCAAGGTTATAGTCATGCTCTTGCCTCCATTTCATAAGTGCTGGAATTTATAGGTGTTTGCCTGCCTTGGCAGTATGTGCACCTTTTTTCACTCTTAGGGAGTACTTCTCTCTCTCTCTCTCTCTCTCTCTCTCTCTCTCTCTCTCTCCCCGCTTCTCTCTCTCTCTCTCTCTCCCCGCTTCTCTCTCTCCCCCTCCCTCCCTCCCTCTCTTCCCCTCTCTCTCTTTTTATGTGTGTGTGAGGTATGTGCCATGTGATATGTTTGTGGAGGGTGCAGTGTGGGGGTGTGTCTATGTGTATGTGCATGCCTGTGCAGGACAATGGATATTATTAAGGTGTCCTTCTCCATCCTTGGCCTGCCTGTTTTTCCTTGATATGGAGTCTTACTGATTCCAGAGCTGTTTGTCCCCAAGGCCCAGTGATTCTTCCTTCTCTGCTCTCCACAGGACTGGTGTTACAGACATGTGTGATCCTGTCCAGCTGCACATATGGTGCTCTGTAATTGAAATCAAGGAGCCTCAGCCCCCCTCAGTCCTCATACATGCACAGGAAGCACTCATCCTCTGAGCCATCTCACCAGTCCATGGGTGCCTGTGTCATTTCATGTGTGTCTTTGATTGCTTGTCCCTGTGTATTCAGGGTTTGGGAAGTAGCATTATTTAGAAGCCTTACCCATTCCATTCTCCTTCACTTTCTGTCTGGATTTCCTATCTGTGCTCTTTTAGAGTGGACAAGGTGAGGTGGCCTAGACCTGGGTTCAAATCTCACCTCCAATGCAAGCATGGTGGTGTAGGCCTAGAAACTCCACTTTAGGAGAGTGAAGCAGGAACATGTGCTAAATATCCCAGAGCATCCTGGGCTACAGGCCAGGTTTAAGGGTAACCCGGGCAATAGAGTGAGCTCTGTCTTCAAACATGCGCAAACACTACTATATAGTAGACCTTGCCTAGAAAACAAAGCAAAACAAAATTGTAATAAAAAAAAATAATGAAAGAATATGGCATTGCAACATGCTTAAGATTGGTGTATATAACCTTTGAGTGTAGTGTTTATTTTCTAGATAGAAAGCTGGCAGGAGATGGGCTGGAGAGATGGCTCAGCGGTTAAGGCACTTGCCTCCAGTGCCTTAGGCCCCTGGTTCAATTCCCCAGGACCCACATAAGTCAGAACCACAAGGTGGTGGCCCTGTGCTCGTGTTCTCTCTCTCTCTCTCTCTCTCTCTCTCTCTCTCTCTCTCTCTGTATCTCTGCTTGAAAATGAATAAATAAAATATTTTTTTAAAAATTAAAAAAAAAAAAAGAAAAAGCTGGCAGGAGAGACAGTGTATGAGGAGATAGGAGGGCCAAAGAGCAGTACCTGAACATTCAACAGGGACCTGGAGGAGAGAAATGGTAGGGCTGAGGTGGTGAGGAGTTATTACTTCTGCAGAATAGGAAATAAATCCAGCTAAAATTCAGTGGCCTTATATCTCAGAAAAGTTTCTAAGAGTTTGGTGGCACAGAGCATACAGAGATATACCTTCTGAAAAAGATAAAAGATAAGTTATTGCACCTGATTTCTTCCACCACCAGAAAAGAAGCACAATGCCTAGTGAGCCTGTTTGAATTTTGGAGGCTACATAACCTGGCGTGTGTTACTTCAGCCATGTACCAGGTGTCTTTAAAACAACCAGATCTGAGTGTGGCTCAGAACAGAAGGTTTTGCAACTCATCCAGGCTGCTGTGCAGGCACTTGTGCCATGTGACCCAGAACTCCTATAGTACTTAAGACATCATCAGCAGTAGATAATGATGTTGATTGGTAGTCCCTCTTAGCTCTATCAAAACAAAGGCCCTTGGGATTTTGAACCAAGTAAGTCCCTATCATCTATAGACAACTATTTTTATTTTTTGGGAAGACTTTTTTTGGACTCTTACTGAATCTTCACGGAAAGTGAACGCTTGATAGTTGGCCACCAAATTGCCATGTGACCTGAGCTGGGCATCATCAGTTGGGTGTAATCTGACCCTCAAAAACCACAAGGTTTGACCTTCATATCAGCAGACCCTTGTGAAATGAAAATGGTCAACATAGGGGGCTGGAAAGATGGTTCTGTGGTTAAGGCACTTGCCTGAAAATGGTTAATGTGTGATCATATATATGATCGGGTCTGAACCAGTCTTGAAATCTGAAGTAAGATACATGAAGAAGTTACGGGGTAGGGGAGATGGCTCAGCTACTGAATGCACTTTCTCTTCAAGCATGAGGGCCAGAGGAAACCTGACAATGTTGAGTTGTCCCAGCACCAATTTTAACAGCTGAGCAGAGTCAAATTTCTGTAACCCCAGTTCCATAAAGGAGCAGAGACCAAGAATCACCAGAATTCATTGAGAAATAGCAAACTCTGCAATCAGTAAGCGACTCTAGTAAGAACTGACAGAAGAGAATTATAGTAGGATACCCAAAGTTCTCTAGCCAGTGCAGACTTATGCATCCTGCCACATTGGCACCACAAGGACACACTTAGATGCATGCACCACACATGCACAAGCGAAAACACAAGTTACCCAAATGACAATACCTTCTTTCTCCCAGCATGCAATAATGGCATCACAGGTATGTCCTATGATTGATTGACTGAAGAGGAGATTATGTGTGGTACATACATGGTTCTGCACATTATGAAGTAACACAGAAGTTGATGGCTGTAGCATTACAGCCCTTTTCTGGAACAGTTTTAAAACTTAATAGTGAAGGTTTATATCGGGGGAACACCATCAGTGATGGAAGAAGCTGGCTCCTTTCCATAAATCTAAGCAGAGAAACCACCAAGTAAAAAGTAGGGTGGTGGCTGTGCCTTCTCAGGGATCCCTGGGTGTCCTTTTCTAGCATAGCTACTTCAGCTCCATTCGCAGTCCTCTCTGGGAATATCTTACCTGAATCAGAGTCTCCACAGGTTGTATAGTGATGATGTGGAAGATGACCAGGGAGAAACAAGAAATAGTGCAGAGTACAGGCTTTACATTTTCAGTCCAAGTTTTTAGTGAGAAATAGATTCCCTTAGGTGTCACATGATGGCTATATATGAGACTTTGTGGTTTCCTTAGTTACATTACTCAAATGATATAATTTACATCAAAATTCAGTGAGTAAGCACATTTTAAAAGATAAGTTTAAAAATATATGAGTTGGATTTTCTTATACCTTGGTGTAAAATGCAGCTCTTGCTTCAAAAAATGAATTTATCCTCAGGTCGTTATGAGTGGGCATGGCCAAGGAACATAGACTCGGGTTACCTCTAAAAATGTGTTCTGATATGGATGTGTAACTTGAACTTTTACAACCACAAAGCAGTGAAATTTATAAATCAAGACTTTTTCTAAATATACTGGTGGTTATATCAGGGGTAAAAATACCACAAAGCCAGGGAAAGTGTACTATAGTTCCCAGATATTGCCTGATGATACTTTGAACCTTGTGTTAGTAGAGGTTGGTGATTTCTTCATTCCCATGGCTTTGCCTGTTAAAGGAACTGTGTGTTGTATATGTAACATTCCATATCTCTGAAATCAGAGTTTGAGGCAGTAAAGAAAATTTGCAAACAGTTTAACATATGTATACCTTTTTTACCTGGGAAGTTGACACACTTATATAAAAAAATTTTCCTTTTGTTTGTGACATTTTCAGGTGAGATTATAAGCATATAGTTTGTTCTTGGCCTTTACAGAGGAGTTTTTATATGGCCGAGTTCGGGGTCAGCCCTAAGTGACCATACATTCTTTTTAAACATTCTAGTTATTGGGTCATTAGGAAAACAAGCATTGGTTCCTTTGACAATTTTATCAGGTGATTTTGTAGCTCCCAGCTAGATTTTAAAGTGAGGAGCTTTCCCTTCTAATAACTCTCAGCCATGACTTTCAATGCTACCTTTCATCTCAGTGAGTCACTGTTTTCCCCTGAGTTTTCTAAATATATGAAAAGCAGTATCTAAAATCTAGAGCCTCCAGTAGCAGCCCAACTCCAACTCCATTTAGGTCTGTCATCAAATTCATAATATTCCACATGCCGGCACGTATTTCTATTTTTGTTTATTATTATTTATTTTGGTTTCTTGAGGTAGAGTCTCACTCTAGCCCAGGCTGACCTGGAATTCACTATGTAGTCTCAGGGTAGCCTCCAACTCATGGGGATTCTTCTACCCCTGCTTCTGAGTGCTGGGACTAAAGGTTTGCACCACCACGCCCAGCTGTTTATTTTGTTTTTTTGAGGTAGAGTTTTAATCTAGCCCAGGCTTACCTGGAATTCATAGTGTAGTCTCAGGCTGGCTTCCAACTCCCAGAGATCCTCTCATCTCAGCCTCCCAAGTGCTGGATTAAAGGTTTGTACCAGTATTCTTGGCCCAGCAAGTATTTCTTTATGATGAACACTTTGTTCCACATAGTGTATTTCAAACAGGCAGTGTTTTGTCAGCTTTTTCTATTGGTAGTGGAACAAACTTTTTGAAGAATTTGTAAATTCTGTTTGTGAACATAATACGTGGGAGGTGAGCTCTGAAGATTGACGACTCCAGTTAAACAATCTTTGGATTACTTCTGTCTTTCTTAGGCACAGACAAGTTACTGAAATGAGTTGGTATTGTTTCCTCATGCCCATGTCTATCTTCCTGGCCTTGGTGTCAGGATTGCCTAAGCACCACATGTCCACAGCAACCATGTCTCATTTCTTGTAGTGTCTAGTGAATATCACCCTAGGATTATTATAACAGCAGTCTCGCATGGAGTGTGGTGCCTTTTGGTGGAGCAACTAGATCCCTTGCAGTTGGGAGAAATGTCCTCCTCTACCCTTATCTGTGAAGGACTTCAATTGTCTCCATATGTGGCTTGTGACTGAATATTACAGCAAATATAGGAATACAGTTTTTTGATTTTTGAGTTTCTGTTCCTTTAGATACATACTTCTAGTAGTGATTATTGAATATGTGGTATTTCAGTGTTTCATTTATTGAATTATTGCAATACTGGTTTCTGAAATATCTGTACTAATTTTATTTTTGGGCATTTACCCAAAGGATACTACCTCTACAGATGTACTTACTCATGTATACATATTGCTGCTTTATTAAAAATGACGGGGAAATAGAATCAGTTGAGTTGTCTGTCATTAGAAGAATGGGTAAAGAATATTGTGTGTTTTTAAGCATGCATGCATGCCACAGTGCACATGTAGAGGTCAGAGGAACATATTGAGAAAGATGTCTGTGCACTTCTTTGAAAAAGGGTGTTTTGCCACTGCAAAGGAATGTCTTCTGGCTGACTTTGGATTCTACTGACTCCAAATCCCATTGTCGTAGACATATTGGGATTATGGATGCATCAGCCACTCTACTTTCTGCTTTATGTAGGGTTTGCATAATTGAACCTCAGCTGGCAGACTTTGCAAGCAAGTGCCTTTGACCATGTAACTGTCTCCCCAGAACCAAATTTACATTCTCAACAAAAGTAATAGCATTCCTCTTTGGCTATTTCTATGTCTCCATAAACACTTATAATTTGTTATTGTTTTTGCATGACCACCCTGAGAGCTTTGCAGAGACTTTGTTAGGGCCATTCTTTTATGCTTTCAATCCCTGATGAAAATTTGTGATAATCCAAACTTAAACAGCCACTGGATCAATGTTAGTGTTCTTCTGGAAATGAATAGGTGTCTTTTTTTTTTTTTTTTACTCTTTTCTGTAATACCGCTGAGGATTTTAGACCATGGAAGTGGTTATAAACCTGTTAAAAGCACTAGTTTGAGGATGCTGCAGGGAGATTGGCACCTGTAAATCCCTTTGTTCCCACAGTAGAGGCTTAGCATGTATTCCCTCAAATGGACTGAGTTGAAGCAGAGTCACACAGCTCATGGGCAAACTGAGTTTAGTTGGAACTGGTGGACTTGGAGATATCACTGTGGTTTTCAGGGGAGTGGGCTCTGTATGTTCTGTGTTCAGAACCAGGCTGGGAGAGTTTTACTGAGTTTTGTTCTGTTAGCACTCTGTAGCAAACTAGACAAATGTCAAGTAATAGTAATTGAAATAGCTGCTAGCAAAATGTGATGGAAATTCCTTCTCATGGAGAAAATGGAACTTTGTTTTTGCTCCCATCTCTCCCCTGATCCCTGGTCAAGAAGCCCATGGAAATATTTGCATGAGTGTATAAAACCATGATTTTGTTTTATGCTTAACAAATAGTCATGGATATACCAACATGAAGTGATGAATGTGCAGTGCCCCAAGTGTTTTCCCTGTCTTCCTCTGAGGGGGATGTTAGGGATTTAGAATCATTTTCTGATTATATGGCATATTGCCTAAAGTTGATTACATGCCTGTTGCCGTCAGCTTTGTGTTGCTTCGACAAACATCCAACTAGAAGCAGCTAATAGGAGGAAAGGGTCTATTTCCAGCTTATAAATTCAGGGGAACACCATCAATGGTAGAAGAAGCTGGATTCCTACCATAAATTTAAGCAGAGACACCACCAAACAGCCAGCAAAAAACAAACAACCATCAAACTCTAAAAGGACTCCAAGATGCAACCCCAGTGACAAACCTCTTCACCAGTAGGGCTCCATCCACTGGAGACTCAAGATTGAAGCCTGTCTATGGGACCATACATTTCAGCCACTACTAATGTTACATTATGTAACATTACTAATATAATGTAGATTTAAACCACTACTGCTGTAAAAAGTATGTATGTAATGTATGCACATAAGTAGTATATATGTCAATGTATGGACCCATAGATTCATGGTTGAATGTCAAACCCATAGCTGTTCAGTCCAGGTGGCAGGATTTCTCAGCAGTCCCAGTCTAGCATTGAAGGCCCAAAAGCTTATAGGAGTCACTGGTCTCCAGCCCACATTAGATGGTTGAGGAAACTCAATTCCAATGCCCACAAAGTATAAGTAAATGGGATAGATGCACATGCAAGAAAGGCACTTATTCATATGCTTACATATGAATTTTAATATTTTTTCTAATTTGCTGAAGAATGTCATTGGGATTTTGATGAAGATTACATTAAATGAGCAGATTGCTTTTGGTAGGATTGACTTTTTTTTAATCACACATTTTTCCAAATAATGAACATATGGTGTCTTTCTATTTCCTAGTGTCTTCTGCATTTTCTCTCTTGAGTGTTTTAATGTTTTCATGGTAGAGATTCTTAACTTCTTGGTTGGTTTTCAGATATGTATGTATGTATTAGTTTTGGGGGCAATTATGAATGGAAGTGATTCCCTGATTTCATCCTCAGCACATAAGTTATTGGTATATAGGAAGGCTACTAATTTCTGTATTTTAATTTTCTATCCTGCTACTTTGTTGAAACTTTATCAGCTCTGTTTACTGATAGTTTTGGTTTCCTCATGTATTGAATCATATCATCTGCATAGTGATAGTTTGATCTCTTCCTTTCTCATTTGTATTCTTTTTCTTTGTGTCTCTTGTCATATTACTATAACTATGTCTTCTAGTACCATTTTGAATAAAAGTACGGAAACTGGGCACCATTGTCTTGTTCCTGATTTTAGTACACATGCCTCAAGTCCCTCGTCCCCCCCATTTAATGTAATATTGGCTATAGTTTTACCCTAAGTAACCTTTATGATGTTGAGATTTGTTCCTTCTATTCCCAGTTTCTTGAGGACTTTGGTTAAGGTGTTGTAGTCAACTTCAACTTCTCATTGCTGGCAGAAAGCACTTAACCAAAGTTTATAGGAGTAAAAATAGTTTATAGGAGGAAAGGGTTTATTTTGGCTTACAGATGCAAGCGGATGTTCCATAATGGCATGGGAAAATGTGGCATGAGCAGAGGCTGGACATCACCTCCTGGCCAACATCAGGTGGACAACAACAATAGGAGTGTGCAAAAGACTGACAAGGGGAATCTGGCTATAACACCCATATCCCACCTCCAACAGTACACTGCCTCTAGGATACTCCATTTCCCACATTGCCATATGTTTATGGGGGACACCTGAATCAAACCACATTCTGCCCCTGGCCCTCATAAACTGATAACCATCCATGATGTAAACTACAGTGCATTCAATCTCCATATTTTTTAATCAATCCCAATGCTGTTCAAACATCTCCTTAGTCCAAGGTCTTTTAACTGAATTCATCAGGGTCTTTTATATTTAGAATAGGGAATTCATCAGGGTCTAGATGGGTTTTTGTTGTTGGTGGTGTTGTTTGTTTTTTAGTTGGGAGATTTTTTATAACTGCTTTGATCTTGCTGCTAATGGTTTATATCGTTTTGCTTTGTTTGGCAGGATATATCTATATCTATATCTATATCTATATCTATATCTATATCTATATCTATATCTATATCTATATCTATATCTATATCTATATCTATATCTATATCTATATCTATCTAATCTATCCAGGGAGAGAGAGAGAATCCATTTCTTTCAGATTTTCAAACTTAACTGGTGTATATGTCCTTATGATTCTCTTTTTTTTTCATTGTTTTCTGTTGTAATAGTACCCTTTTCATCTAATTTTATTAATTGTGTTCTAATCTTTCTTTTGGTCAGTTTTGCTAAGGGTTTGTCAATCTTGTTTACCTTTTCAAAGAACGAAGTCTTTGTTTTCTTCATTCTTTTTATTGTTTTCTTTATATTTCATTAATAATTACCTTGATCTTTATTATTTCCATCTAATTTTTGTGTTGTCTTCTTCACCTCCCCCCAGGCCATTTTCTTGTGATCTAATTTTGTTAATATAGGCACTTAAAGTTATAAGTTCTCTCTTACAACTGCTTTTTTTGTATCCTATAAGTTTTATTTCTGCTTGTTTGTTTTTGAGGTAGGATCTCACTCTAGCCCAGGCTGACCTGGAACTCACTCTGTCTTCCCATAACCTATAGTCTTTTTTCCTGTGCCATTTAAATTAACCAAGAGTGGATTCAATCTCCTGGTGCTGTTTTCTACCTCATGTTGGCAAGAAGGTGATGTCCAGCCTATAGTCTGTTATATTTTTCATGAGATCATGAATCTTTACTCAGGATTATAAATCAAGATAACCACTTTCCTCCCACAAGCTCCTTTTGGTTGGATGCTTTATCCAAGCAATAAGAAGGTAACTACAACAAAAAATTGATACCAGTGGAAGGGGTCATTGCTGATAGCAACCTGACTGCGCCTTTTGGCCATTTGGAACTGAGTTGTGGAATGTGAAAGACTTTGAAATTTTGGCTTGATAGATACCTTTCAGTGCTATAGGCAGGTTTTGATGGATTATTCTTGTAAGAGTTGAAAAACCTAACTTTAGAAAGAACTATGGATTGTGGATGCTTGGTTCATGAGAGGAAGAAAGAGCTTTGGATTGGGCATGTTAGCCTGGAAACAGTGCCTTCATTGCATTTTATATCATGAATGGCCATTAGTTTATGGAGGGTAGGGGCAGAAAGTTATAGTTTGAAGATAGTTGTCTCCCTAAACTTATGTGTTCTGAATGCATGATGCCCATCTGATGACAGGTGTGATTCTAGAGAAATAGAATTGTAAGGATGAATTTCCTGAGTGGGCTCAGTGTTAACTGTAGTTGGCTGCCCAACTCTTAACACTACTAAAGGACGCTCCTGGTTACATGAAGAGCACTGGTAATCTATGCTGTGATATTTTTGAAGAACTGTGTATTTGATGTTCCTCATTCACCTCTTATGAGGATCAAGGAATTTAGTTATTTTGTATTTAAAACTTTAGAATAGCTGTGGAAAGCAAGTTATATAATAATACTGGTAGGTTGTTGCTAGCATCTCTGGATGAAGTATGTAGATAAATGTACATCCTCACCAGTAAAATTTCAAGCTCTGTGTTTACATAAATGATTCAAAGATTTCTAAGTGTGTCCTGGAACAGTCTTCTCTCCAGGATCCATAGCACTCAGGTTGCCAAGAACTAATCCAAAGCTCTTACACTGTTAAACCCAGGAACGCAAAGAAAAGACCACAGGCTCAAATTTAGGCCAAATTGAAGCAAGCTGTATTTGTGCACACAGGAGCTGGCCAGCAGCTCTCTCACCCAAATGCAGGGTTCAGGAGACTAGCAGCAAACAAAGGAAAAAGTGGGGTTTTTATCTCTAAAACTTGGAGCATTTCCAATAAGGAATTTATCAAACAGGAGTGCAATTAAGCAGGACTTACAGAGGTGAAATATTGCAGTTAGCTGTAAATTCTATGTGAGCCAAGATAACTTCTTCAAAGCACAAGGAACTTTTCAGACATACTTATCCCTTATCTGTGTAGCTGTTTGTCCTGTTTCTCAGGAAGACACTTTCCTCTAATATAAATTATCCTCTCCGTCTTATCTTCAAGGACTTCTTTCTGTTAGGCTTTCTGACATTCTTCGGTTGCTAAGTGGGGAGATTCTTGGGAGGGGTAAGCACACTCAGAGAAATTTTAGGCCAGTTTAAGGTATGGTCAAATCAAGCAGAACTTTATTGCAAAATAATTTCTAATTCCAGGATGATGTTTCTCTGGTTCCTCAATACAACGGCTAATTTTCTAACAAGTTCAAGTTTCATTCCATTGGGATCTCTGCAATATAAAGTGAGGGCACTGGTTGGAAAAGTGTAGGATCCTCTAACTTGTGTGGGAAGACCCTGGTTATGCTGAGAACATTAAAACATCAGATTCTGATGGTTTTAATTTGAATGAGGATGTAGCTTCCCCATGTATAGGAACAGATATATCCCCATTTCCAACTCCTGCAGTAATTCTTTCTGCTTTTGCCTGAGGAAATTAATCCTGCATTATTTGTGGAATTGGAAATGACCTTCCCTGAAGGAGATGCTAACTAGCACATTGCTGATGCCCTTCACAATCCAGTACTGAGTATTTTGCCTCGAGGCCTATAATGAAACTCAAGAGTAAGCAGGCCCTCGAGATGAGGTAGGGAGTGTGACTCCTGAAGATGTGTAATACACTCACCTAACAAACACGAGTTTTGTATATCATTCAAGCAAAAATATTTGGTATATGTTTGGGATTATATTTTCAATGTACTGGATAATAGGGGAAGGAACATATAAGTAGTTCAGGCTTCATTTATCAATATCATCTAATTGTTCAGAGATTCTGGGTTTAATAATGTAGCTCACACAGTTAAACAAGTTGGCATGAGTTTACTGGAATAGTTAGGTGAAGTGTGAGTGAAAAAATGGCCTACTGTGTTATTACCTGGAGCTGAGATCCAGTTTATTAAAGTTGACTGCAGGTTTGTATACTGAGAGATGAATTTGGTTGCCTAACCACATAATTCAACTATAATTTAATTTGATATTTAAATGCTTAGGAATGATGGTGGGAAAAATATGAAGTCTTTTATCTGTTAATAAACCATTATGGTTCTATGAGAACAAAACAACCTATGTACTCTATTAACAGATATTGGTAACATAACTTGAGCCAAGGTGTATCAGATTCTGTGTGTTTTCATTGTGCTAGTGTTGCATGACATGATCACATGCACAATGCATTGTGCACCTTTGTGTTCCCAACTTAGGCTGCATGAAGTTACCTGATGTAACCTGAGAGAATGATGCCAGAAACACCCTGGGTTGTTTATGGCAACATTCTAAATATTTGGTTATTGCATGTTCAGGACCAATTTAGTTTAGTCACTCTTATGTTTTCCTAAATTACTACAGTAAGACACAGGTAAGATTTTTTTTTTCTCTTAATACACACACACACACACACACATACATATACAGATCAACTGTACATTGTATAAGTCCATGCTAAGACATATGTAGAACAATGAGCTGCTATTTAATAGTCCCACTCTTGAGGTTCTGGTTTGAAGTGAAATATCTCATTATAGGAGTTGGTGTCATTTGAAGACATAGCCGTGGACTTCACCTGGCAAGAGTGGCAGTACCTGGATGTTGCTCAGCAAGCCATTTACAGGGAGGTGATGCTAGAGAACTACCACAGCCTGGTGTACGTGGGTGAGTGTGACTCCCTTAAAGTTCTGAGAAGCAATTACTTTCCTCTTGGTTGATGAGAATGGATATTATTGACTACTTTTAATATTCTTCAAATACTGTACTTTTTAAGTGATTCAATGTAACATGAAACATTATATAGAACAGCCTGTCTTTGCACTTCACATATATGTAATAGACAGAATCTGTCAGCTCAGGTATTACTGGTACAGAGAACACTAAAATTCTCATCAGCTTTGAAATAATAATTATTGTTTTCAGATGCATGCTTAATTATTACTATACTATATAAAACATAAGTTATTAATTCCAGATGCACCTAGTTAATTCTATGCATTCCCTCTGTCTCTATCCCTTTTCTTGTTCTTTTTTTCTTAAATAAATTTCAATGGTGTAAATATTTTTTATTTATTTGTAAGCAGAGAGAGGGTAAGGGACAGAGAAGGAGAGAGAGTGAGGAGGAGATAGAAAATGGGCACGCCAGGGCCTCTAGCTATTTTAAACAAACTCTAGATGTATGTGGTACTTTGGGCATCTAGCTTTACATGGATACTCGTGATTTGACCTTAGGTTGTTAGGCTTTGTAGGAAAGTGCTTTAACTGCGGAGCTGTCTCTCCATCCTTCTGTGCCTTTTTGTTTCATTTCTAATTACCTATTTTATTGTTTTATTAACTACTGTTAAGTCACCTTGAACTTTTAAGTATAATGCAATTTTTTTTGCCTGTCATATTTTATTTATATCCTGTGATGTTTCTTGTGAGAAGTGAAAAAATATCCATTCATTTTATAGAGGGATTTAATATACCACAGGAAAATGCAATCAATTCTAGCTTAATGAATAAATGACTTTATTGGGATTACTTAGAGAACAAGGACTGATACCATATTTGTGCTGAGTTTCACTGAGGAAAGCTCTCAGCGAGTTTGGAGCAGGGAGGAGGGATATGGAGTACCATCACAGGACTTGTTTATGCAGTGTTTCTAATTATTAACAATAAATTAGTTTAAAATAAAGACTTGTGCTGCCATGGGGTAGGGGGTTATGAATTATATAAGACATAGCTAGGTTTTTTTTTCTTTGTGTGTTGTTGCTGAGGGGGCAATGTTTCTGGATATTGTCCCCCACCATGGCTCTTAAAATCTTTCTACTCCTTTTCTGCAAAATTCCCTGAGTCATGGCAGGTGAGTTTTAAGTCTGTTTTACTGTTGAGATCTTAAGAGTCTCTGGATTTCTGCTTTGAACTGAGTTGGGTATCTTCGGTGTCTCTCTATTACCCTTTTATAGGTTATCTGACTTGCTGTGGAGGTAGTTCTTTTACTCATCTCGCCACTTCCTCAAAGGTTTCTTTTGGGCCCTATATGATAAGTTATGGATGGTTCATTTCTTACTTGGGTGTCAGCCAGGGGGGTCTTGGTGTTGTGTGACAAAACTCTGTGGTATCTTCAGCAATAGGGTCTTATCTTTTATCTGGGGCAGGTATTCAAGAGCTTTGACATAACCCTGTCTTGGTTTGGGGACCTGTCTTCAATCAAAAGCTCAGTGTGGGAAGTAACCAATCACTGGGACAGGGAGTTACAGGCCACAGCAATTTGTCTTGGGGTTAGGTTTCCATCCTCTCACTCTATTCAGGGCCCCTCTTACCAGAAGATGTCCCCAGCTTCCTTGAGAGCTTACTTTATGAAAGTAAGGATTTTATGGTATCAATTATTGGTTTAGATTAGTGTGTATCTCCCTCACCCTCCCATTCCCTCCACCTCCCACCTAACTCCTTCCATTCTCTTCTTCAGTCTGTCAGTTCACCTGTCAAGTTTGCTTACTGTTCAAGCTTAACCTGGTTGGGAACCACCTATGAGGAGGAATATATGGCATTTGTCTCTCTGTTCTTGTATGAGTTCACTAAGTATGATCTCTTCCAAGTCTGTCCACTTTTCTTTAAATTTCACTATGTCATTTTTCCTTACACTGGACAAGAATTCCATAGTGTATGTGTACCAAAACTTTGATATCCATTCATCCATTGATGGGCATTTGGGTTGGTCCCCATAAGATTTTGTTATGTACCCCAGTTTCCGTTAAGAGTTCCTTGCCACTGAGCACTCTTAGCCAATCAGTAAGCCATTGATTACCCACTTAGGTTTTGCACCACTGTTACACAGATGAGTACTTCTTGACTTTTTGGTCTCTTCCATAGCAGTATGTTCAGCATTCTCATGACATCAGTCAATGTTGTGCATCAGTGGCCTCTGCTTTTTCCAAATATCATTGACCAGTTTCCCCTGATAGCTCATGTAACACCTTCCAGTACTACACATCTGTGAACTGGTTACCATGTACAGCTAGCAGGATCTCTTGGTGCTGTGTGACAACACTAAGATATCTTCAGCAATAGGCTCTTACCTTTGGCCTGGGGTGGGTATTCAATAGCTTTGACATAAGCATGTCTTGTTTTGTGTACCTTGTCTATCTCTTGGATGAACAGCTCAGTGTAGGAAGTAAGCAATGACTGGTACATCAAGTTACAGGCAAGAACAATTTTTCTTGGGGTTAGGCTCAACCATATTTATAGTGGCTCAATTCACAATAGCTAATAGTTTGAAGTAACCAAAATGCCCATCAATAGATAAATGTATAACAAAATTGTAATACATTTACACTATGGAATTCTAGTCAGGTGAAAGGAAAAATGATGAAATGTAAAGAAAAGTGGATGGACTTGGAGCAGATCATATTTAGTGAACTCTCAAGAACAGAGAGACAAACGCTGCCTATTTGGTTCCTATCCAGGTTACACTTCAACTCCTAGCCAACCTGACAGTTGGCTTGAGAGACTGTTAAAGAAGGAATTGGAGGTGGGTGGGAGAAATGGAAGGGTGGAGAGACTTATAAAATAAGCTAAAATAATAATGAATTGAGACCCTAAAATTCTTTCATACAGTAAGCTCTTGAGGAAGCTGTAAGCTTGGTAAGAGGGGTCCTGAATAAAGAGGATTTTAGTAGCTTTTTTTGGGTTTCTGTTGTTTTTCTTCATAGTCTCCATCTCTTTGTTGAGTTCCAGTGTCTAGTCTAGTCCCTCCCCCCCCAAGGTACTGTATTGCTGTAGCCCAGGCTGACCTAGAATTCACCATGTAGTCCTAGGGTAGCCTTGAACTCACATTGAACCCCTACTTCTGCCTTCCAAGTGCTGGGATTAAAGGTGTGATCCACCATGCCCAGCTAGTTTTGTTTTTCTTTATGTTTCCTGGATTTCGTTCGTGCATTTGGTTATATCCTCATTGAACTTGCCCAGCTTGCTATTGTGCTCCTCCCATTGTGGTTTTCCCCCTGTGTTTTGTGTGCTTACATGCATTCCAATTTCTCAATTTCCCTGAGTTATTTTTAATTTACTAGTTTTTGTGCAATTTTTTCTGCAGTTATTTATGTATGATGCCTCTTTGGTGTTTTAAAGTTTTTTTCATTTAGTTATTTGAGCTCTTAGCAATCTTTTTTTTTTTAGCTCATTTGATATGACCACTCTCTTTTCCACCTATCAGAAATGTCATTCTATCTCTTTCTGATTTTAATATGGTTCCTCATTATCTTCTTTTAATTTTTTTTTTTTTTTTGGTAAATCATTGTTTTTATATATCATGGTACTTCATATCACTTTCGGGAAATATTCTAGTTAGTGAACATCATGAATGTCAAACAATATCTAAGGAAACTTTGTATTTTACTCAGTAGGGTACAGATCCTATGATGGAGCTGTTCTTTCATGAGTCTACCAGATTTAGCATATTTGCATAATTTGTCCATTATTTACCATGTACAGGGTACTGTATGACCAAACCTGAGTTGATATTCAAGTTGGAGCATGGATATGAACCATGGGTTGCAGCAGAAGACTCAGTTCAGAGGCTTCAAGGTAAGTGAAGGCATTCTGGGGAAATGAGATCACTGAGATGAGAACACAACTAATGGTCATGCTTAGCTCTGTTTACAAACTTATTCATGTCCCAAAGACTCATGTTACTATGAAGCAGACATCTGTTTCTTACAGTTTCAAAGTTTACTCCAGGTTGACCCATAAACCTTTTTGTGACTAAACTTCCCATTATTCTTAGAAAACCTGTGAGATTGCAATATTAGTATACATTGATGTCAATTTCTCCAATATACTTTTTTAAAATTTGTTTTTAGCCAGGCATGGTGGTGCATATCTTTAATCCTAGCACTCGGGAGGCAGAGGTAGGAGGATTGCCGTGAGTTCAAGAGAATACATAGTGAATTCCAGCTCAGCCTGGACTAGAGCGAGACCCTACCTCGAAAAACCAAAAAAAAAAAAAGTTTTTAAACTATTTTTTTCTACAATAGTAATTTCATTTTTCACTTTATTCCATTTTGTAAATTGTTTCATTAGATTTTTTTCTCCTTTATTTACCATTTCTGTGAGTTGGTTCATATATCAGAAAGTCTTATATTTTCTTTGTCCTATTCCTTCTCATCTCCTTCACCTCAAATAACGTTGATTAAAGCCAAGCTTGAACAGTAATTATGATTACATAATTTTAAATGTAGAAAATCATCTTCAGAAATATTAACATTTCAATGTGGGCTGGGAAGATTAACAGTAACCAAATGCAGTAATTTTTTGTCGTTTGTTTTCTTTGTTTAACAGCAGAATTGAAATTTCAACAGAATACCCACTGGATAGAGCCTTATGAATGGAAACAATGTGAGGAAGCCGTGTATCACCAGTTATACCTCACTCATCCGAATACTTACATAAGTGAGAGGTTATATGAACATAATGAATGGGAAGGTATCTTCTGGAATTCACACCTCACTATCCATGAGATAACTCATACAGGTCAGAATCAATATCTGTGTAATAAATGTGGGAAATCTTTCCTCACAAAGTCAGAACTCACTATTCATCAAAGAACTCATATGGCTGAGAAATCTTATGAATGCAATGTATGTAGCAAAGTTTTCTGCCACAAGTCAAACTTTAATGTTCATAAAAGAATCCACACAGGTGAGAAGCCATATCAATGTAATGATTGTGGGAAAGCTTTCTTCCAGAAGTCAGTCCTGACTATTCACCAGAGAACCCATACAGGTGAAAAACCATATCAGTGTAATGAATGTTTGAAAGCTTTCTTTTCCAAGCCACAACTCAATATGCATCTGAAAGCTCATACAGGTGTTAGGCCATATGAATGTACAGAATGTGGGAAAGCTTTCCTCATTAAGTCAAAACTCACTGTTCATCAGAGAACCCATACAGGTGAGAAACCATATGAATGTACAGAATGTGAAAAGGCTTTCTTTTCCAAGTCAGAACTTATTATCCATCAGAGAAGTCATACAGGGGAGAAACCATATGCATGTAATGAATGTGCGAAAGCTTTCTCAACAAAGTCACAACTCACTATGCATCAGAGAATTCACTCAGGTGAGAGGCCATATGAATGTACTGAATGTGAGAAAACTTTCTTCTGGAAGTCATGTCTCAATATTCATCAGAAAATACATGCAGGAGAGAAACCATATGAATGTAATAAATGTGGGAAAGCCTTCTCCCGGAAGTCACACCTTGCTGTCCATCAGAAAACACATACAAATGTTAAAAAGTATGAATGTAATGAATGTGGGAAAGCTTTCTCCCGGAAGTCAAATTTCACTGTTCATCAGAGAACACATACAGGTGAGAGGCCATATAAATGTAATGAGTGTGGGAAAGCATACTTCCTGAAGTTACACCTCATTATTCATCATAGAACCCATACAGGTGAGAAACCTAATGAATGTGATCAATGTGAGAAAGCTTTCTATTCCAAGGCACAACTCACACTGCATCAAAAAACTCACAGAGCTGTGAGGCGACATGAATGTATTGTATGTGGGAAGGCTTTTCTATACAAATCAAGACTCACTATTCATGAAAGAACTCATACAGGTGAGAAACCTTATGAATGTAATGAATGTGGGAAATCTTTTCGCCAGAAGTCAACATTTATTATTCATCAAAGAACTCATGCTGGTGAGAAACCATATAAATGTAAAAGTTGTGAGAAAGCTTTCTTGACCAAGTCAGAACTCACTGTGCATCGAAGAACTCATACAGTTGAGAAGCCATATGAATATAAGGAATGTGAGAAAGCATTTGTACAGGAGACAGGACATACAAATGTAATTAATGTGGGAAAGCTTTCTTCACAAAATCAAAATTCACCATTCATTAGAGAACTCACACCGGATACAGTGTGGGAAAACTTTATGCCTGAAGTCAAAATACAATATTCATCATAAAACACAGATGAAATGCTATGTGAATACAATAATTGTGGGACAGCTTTATTCTTCTAAATCACAGCTCACTATAGGTCAGAGAATTTAAACAGGGGAGATGCCATATAAATATAATAAATTTGAGAAAGCTTTTTCTGAAAGTCACACCTCAGAATTCACCAGAGGACTCATACAGTTCAGAAGCTATTTGAATGTAAGAAATTTGCAAAAGCATTCTTCTATATATTGCATTTCACTATCATACCAATAAGAAACCATTTGAATGAATTGAATGTGGGAAAGTTTTCTTCTCTGAGGCATGACTCTGTGCATCAGAGAACTCCTTCAGGTGTGAACCTATATGAATATAATGAATGTGGGAAAGCTTTCTATCGGAAGCCATAAAGTTTATGAGCCCTATGAATAAAAAAATGCTAAGAACATTTTCCTGAATATAATACCACTCTGCATATGACAACTCATATATGTCTAATGTCTTACTAATAAAGAAATCATAAAAGTTTTTTATGCCTGAATCTTAATATTGATGTTATGTCTTTGCAATAAAGCTGGGAATTTCTGAGTAGACTAATCCTAACTTTACATAAGATAATGCTGGCATGTAAAACTGAAGAAAGTGAAAGCTGCACAGTTTATCCTACTAAGCAGAGGTTATTAAAATTCAGAAAGCACATTTATTGTAAACATATGCCCTGCCAATGAATTTCTTTAGTGTCAATAAATCTCAGTTGATAAGCGAATATACTGGTAAGAAAGAATGAAGGAAATTTTGCTACTATAAGATTGATACATTACAGCTATAACTCATAGGAAAATTACCTCGTACTGAAAAAGTTTAGAATCATCATGCAAAGATTTTTTTCTATAAGTAATTTTCAGATTAACATTAAAACTTATATAAAGTGGCTACTGTTTCTAGTGTCATTGCCTGCACAAAATGCACATTCTCCAGCCCATAGACATTTTAACATGAATGGTGTCTGAGGTCAAAGGCATTACATTGAAGACAGATGAAGTGGGCAGAAGAGGGTATTCAGTGAAAGGAAAGGGGGATAAAAATATGCAGTGATTATGACCAATAAAACCACAGTGTGCTATAGTTTAAGTACAGTAGGTCCCTCAGGCACATATGTTTCTGGTTGCACTTTTCCTCAGCTGCTAGAGTCTTACTAGAGGAGTTTCACTGCAGCAAAACTTGGAGTTTACACGACTCAGGGAACTATGTGGAAGAGGGGCGGAAAGATTGTAAGAGCCATGGTGGGGGAGATTATCCAGAGGCATGGCCAGGAGAACCTGGCTGAATACTAGGCTATCCATGGTCCCCTGTCACAAAGACTGATCCAGACGACCCATGGAGGAGGTTATCCAGTGGAGGGGGAGGGGAGTGCAGCAGGGAATTGGCGATAACAACTCATTGTTTGCCCACTAAATGTTGTAACTCATTATGGACAATAAATTTAATAAAAAAACAACTTGGAGTTTCATTATACATCTTTACTGGGGGTTCTCCAGCAACCCAATTTTGCTGCTGTTAACTAGATGAGGTTAAAGATGTGATGTCTAAACTGATGTGTCATGTTTCTTTCTCCATGTTAAAACAACCTTTTGAAACAGGCAAAATGTTTTGCCTTCCATATGCATCTTCTGCTGCAGTGTTCTCTCCTAGCATTAAGAAGTTATTTGCAATAGAAAAATGGCACTGAGAAGTGTCATCATGGCTAAAATTCAGGTCCCATTCTGTGGCAAACCATTTTTTTAAGTCTTAAATAAATATTTATTGTCCATAATGAGTTACATTATTCAGTGGTCAAACAATGAGTTGTTATTCCCAATTACCCCCCTCCCCATCCCCAATCAGCTGGATATCCTCCTCTGTGGGCCATCTGGATCAGTCCTTGTGGCAGGGGACCCTGGATAGCCTAGTACTCAGCCCGGTCCTCCTGGCCCAAGGTGCCATGTGTGGCAAACCATTCTGATGATTGCAAAGTTATGACACTTTGGCAAGAGTCTGTGGGAATCCATCCCAAATAACGGACATTGCTAGGGGATTCTGAGCGTGATGTAGCTGTACACAGCATATGGGGGGCTCTTGGCTTAAATGCCCCTTGGCTGGAGTCATCCACATGTAAGCATCCCAAATTTGGAAATAACCATCCTGGCATTGATGATTTTCTCTTATGATGGAGTTAGAATTGTCAGAAAGGGGACCAACATACCTCTTTGGAGTTTTTTCTGTGTCCTGGATCATTTTCTGGTAGAGTTGATAGGCCAATAGGAGACATTCCAATTTGTCACCTGGGTTTGGGTAGGAAAACTTGTCCTTTCCTGGTTAATATATACTTGTAATTGGTTCCAGTCATTTCCTTGGAAAGGAGATACCCACCATGGCAATCCAGATGTGCTAGAGGTGGGCAAGAGCCCACAGACCCAGCAGTTAGTCTGATTACTTTCCTGAGCATATTCTTGGGCCCAGGCAAGGAAGGAGTTTCCATCCTGGGTATAGACTGGCAGAATGAAACCAACAACCGTGAATAAGGATAGAAAGTGAGCCATGCCTTGTGACAAGAGAACAATTTGTTGAGTCCTCTTGTGAAGTATTCTTTGTCCCTGACTCTACTTGTTTTCCAAGTGTTTAAGATTGAGTAGGCAGCCAAATATGTCAAAAGATGTAATTTGGAAAGTCACTCACTAATGGCTCTCCAAGGAGGATTTTTGGGGCTGGAGAACACAGTTGTTTCTCTGGCACTGGTGGTGTCTAGTTTGAATGCTTCCTGGTCACGTGCTACCCTTGGTTTTTTCCCTTGTTGGGAGGCTGGGGGGGGGGGGGGAAACGGCTATTTGTCCCAAATGGACTCTCCTGTATTTACTGTACACTGATTTGTTTCTGGTTCTCCTGGCCCTTCTTGCTCAGAAAGACTGGTGACAATCAGAAAGGCAGTGTAAACACCTCAGTTTGGCCCTTTCACCTCCTGTGGCCTTGTGACTTGGGAGCCGAGGTCAAAATATTAGCCTATTTGCCCTGTGATGCCAATCGACTTTGGCTGCTACATTGATAGTTAGACACTTAGGAAGCAAGGTACATCAGTGACAGGGATAGACTTATCTCATTCTGGAGTTGGCTGGCGTCTGAAAAGCAGCTTGAGGTCTTCAACTGGTTTGCAGGTGTAGCAATTGGTTCTGGATCTGGCTCCTGTGGGGTCCCGTGGGAGGCGTGCCAGATTTTAACCCTGGTGTGATGAATCCAAGAGTCTATGCCTGTAACCTTGACAGCCGTGGGAGTGGACAGAATGACAGGGTAAGGGCCCGCCCAGGTAGGCTCTAGGGAGGTGCTTTCCTGGAATGTCCTTATTAAAACTAAATCTCCTGGGTAGAAAGAAGGTGCCCTGGTGCTATCCTGCTCAGGACTTTTTAATTCTGAAAGGACCTGTTGAAACTTAGCTAAATTAGTAACCTGAGATATCAGTTGGGTGGTCTCTCGATCATGTAACATCCCTGGAAAGAAAAGGCCTACCATATAAGGCTTCAAAGGTAGTCAGTCCCAGGTGTTCAGGTGTGTTCCTTAATTGAATTAAGGCTAGCAGTAGTAGTTTTGTCCAGGAGGCCTGTGACTCCTGCTTTAGCTTGCTTAGATGTCTTTTTTAAAAGGCAATTTATCTTTTCTAACTTTCCAGAGGATTGGGGGTGCCAAGCACAATGCAGATTAAATTGTATCCCAAGGCCCTGGAGACCTTTTGAGTAACTTCTGCCTTAAAGGCTGGCCCCTTGCCACTCTGTATACTCTTAGGGATTCCAAATCTTGAACTGATTTCATCTAACAGGGCTTTTATCACTTCTCATGCCCTTTCTGTCCGGCAGAGGAAGGCTTCAACCCTTCCAGTAAAGGTGTCTACCCATACTAGTAATAAGTGGGCCTTGTGACCGCCTGGCAAATTAGTAAAGTCTATTTGCCAGTCTTCTGGATATCTCTCTTGCCTTTGATTTCCAGGAGGCAGGTGGTTATTATGAGGGTTAGTCTTTTGACAGATCTCACATCTTTGAACTATTTGAGCCATAGTGCTAGTTATTCCTCTGCCTACAAACATTCTCTTTGTCAGTTGAATTGAGTTTTCTCTCCCTAGATGATACATGTGATGGAGAGATTTAAAAGCTTTTCATCGCAAGGTTTTGGGCAGCCATAAATGCTTATCAGAGGCAACCCACCATCCATGATGATCTAATATGCATCCATCCTCTTGTGCCTCTGTGGCCTCCTGTGAAGTATATTGTGGCCTTTCAGGTGGGAGGAGAACATCTTCTCATAGAAGGGGGAACGTCCCTTCTATTTTTTGGGCTGCAGCTTTGGCTGCAGAATGTGCTAGATGGTTTCCTAGAATTATTGGGCCATCACCCTTCTGATGCCCCCGGCAGTGCAGGACTGTCATCTCACAAGGAAGTAGGATTGCCTCCAAGAGGTTTAGGATCTCCTTAGTGTTTAATTGGAGTTCCCGAAGCAGTTAATAAACCCCTTTCCTTCCAAATGGCTGCATGAGCGTGTAACACCAAGTAAGCACACTTAGAATCTGTAAATATATTTACACTTTTTCCCTTACTAAGGGTTAGGGCCCTGGTTAATGCTATTAGTTCTGCTAGGGCAATGCTAGGGCACTGGTGTTAGCTGGCAGTGGCCCAGATTCAAGGATCTCATATTCTGTCACCACTGCATATCCTGCCCTTCTAGTTCCATTTTGAACAAAAGAACTCTCATCTATAAATAATTGGAGATCAGGATTTTCTAAAGGTTGGTCCCTGAGATCTGGTCTAGCGGCATAGGTTTCTAGCGAGACTTCTTCACAAGAGTGTTCTAATTCCTTCTCATCTGGGAGTTAAGTGGCTCTCACGAAGAGCAGACCTTAAGGGTTATCTCAGGTACTTCCATCAAGAGAGCTTGATATTTAATTATTCTGCTATCAGATAACCACATATACCCCTTTGAGTTAAGAATGCTCCCTATGTCATGGGGAGTATGCACAGTGAGAGGCCTTCCCAAGGTTAACTTATGTGCCTCAGGAATCAGCAGTCCCACTGTTGCAATAGCTCTCAAGTATCCTGGCCATCCCTTAGCCACTGTATCCAATTACTTGCTAAGATACTCCACTGGTTGGGGAGTTGTCCCCCTGAGTTAAGACTCCTAGAGCAATGCCTTTTCTCTCTGTCACATAGAGGGAAAACCTAGGCTGAGTGGGTAACCCCAAGGCAGGAGCCCAAGTTAGGGCATCTTTTAGCTGTTTGAAGGCACGACATGCCTCAGGTTTCCATATTAGGGACACTTTTGTGTCTCCTTAAGAAGCTGGTATAAGGGTCTTGCTAGCTCTGCAAACCCAGGTTAACATAGCTGAACTTTTTCCTTTGATATTTTGTATCCCCGACTAGCCAGGAAATTGAGAAGAGCCTCAGTTTCTCGAGAAATTATTTCTTCAGAGGCCCCACATAATAGATCATCATTGAACCAAGGTGGTCTCAGGACTTTTCCAGTCTAAGAGGTCCTGTGCCAAGGCTAGCCCAAACATCTGTCTTGGAAGCCTTGAGGTAGGGCAGTCCATGTTAATTGGCCTGTCTTCCAAGTTGGGTCCTCAAAGGCAAATAAAATCAGAATGAAGAGGGATACAGAAAAAAGCATCCTTTAAGTCTATCACTGAATAGTGGGTAGTTCCTAGGGGAATTTGAGTTAAGAGAGTGTAAGGGTTAGGTACCACTGAATGAAGTGGAATTACTGCTTCTTTAATCTGAGATCGTGAACTAATCTCCATTTATGAGGTCCCTTGCGTATCCCAAGAATGGGAGAATTATGTGGACTAGAACATTCCTTTAGAAGTCCTTGCCTCTTTAGGGACAGAATTACCGGTTTGAGCCCCTCATTTCCATCTGGTTTTAAGGGATACTGTTTCTGGTGAGGGAAGTAAGAGGGGTCCTTAAGCTGTATTTGGACAGGGGTGACAGTAACAGCTCATCCTACAGTCTCACCATCTGTCCAAACTGAAGGATCAATATTTTCTTCTATCAGAGGAAGGCATAAGTTTTCCCCTGGGGGTAAAATCATTTTTACCTGACATTTGAAAAGAATATCTCTTCCCAGTAGAGGATAGGTGTTCCTGGAACTATGAGGAAAGAGTGCTGAAATAGATAATCTCCCCATGAGCAAGCCAGGGGCTCTGTAAAAAGCTTCTTTTGAGTATGACCTGAGATGCCTCTAAAGGCAGCTGTGCGGTTGGATCTAAGTCCAGGACAGAAGTCAAGGACTGAAAATCGAACGCCTGAGTCAATGAGGAAATCTATGATATGTGTTCCCACCTGTATAGATACCCGGGGCTCCTCCAGGTATCTGAAATTACAGGAGCTTGTGTATAAAGCCCGGCCCATCAACAATCCTTTGCAGTGATGGCCTCTGGCATTTTTTATTTAAGGGGTATTTACTCTTCCAGTGATCCCCTTGGCATTTAGGGCATGGCCCTGGTGGGGGCTTGGGGTTCCTCCTCTTGGGACAATTTTTATAAAGATGTCCCCCTTGTTTGCAAAAGAAACAGGCCCTGTCAAGTCTCTTTGAGGAGGCATCTCCCTGAGCAAGCTTCATTACTGCTATCATTTCCTGGTGGCGCTATCCTTTTTTACTTTCTCTATTTCCATTTTTTTTCCTTTTTTTCCTTTTTTTCCTGTTCTGCTTCCTGACTATAATAGACAGACGTTGCAGCTTGGAGCAACTGTTCTAAGCTTTTATTTGGTTCAGCCATTAACTTTGTAACTTTTTACAAATATCAGGTGTGGACTGGGTTAGGAACTTATCCTTAAGAAGGATTTCTTCCTCCAAAGTATCTGGAGTTATGTTAGTATGCCTTCTAATTGCCTCCTTTAGTCTCTGGAGGAAGGCAATTGATAGTTCCTTATCCTCTTGCATTACTGTGGATAACGCACTATAGTTTAAAGGCTTTATCTTAGCTCTGCGAAGTCCCCCTAAAATACAGTATATAAAATGTTTTCGATTCCAAGCTCCCTGTCTATCATTTTCTGCCCAGTTAGGACTGCTTGTGGGTACTGCTTCTGCCCCTATGAGGAGTCTAATATCCCTGACATTATGGTTTTCAACATAAGCAGCATAGTACTCAGTATTGCCTCAGTCTGTACCCCCTGTCTCTCTATAGGAGTTAAACTCTGATCCAATATCAAGGTTACATCCCTCCAGGTTAACTCATACTGTTTGCTAAGTTTATAAAACACATCATAATGATCAGGGTCTATAGAAAAATTGCCCAATTCACGTTCTATCTCCCTTAGCTCATTTATAAAGAAGGGCCTATGGACATAAGTGATTCTTTGTCCCCTGGGGTCTCTTGTAGAGGGTATAACCCTGGAGGGGCAGTGGGTATTTCCCTTGAAAACACCTCTTGGTCCTGACATTTAGATTCCATTGGGTATGGAGGGCAGGGATCAGGGAGAGTTAGTGAGGGAGGCATTGGATATGCCTTTTGGGGGGGGGGTTCATAGTCATCAGAGTGAGGATCCTCAAAGTCAGCTGGTGGGGGAAACTCTAGGCAAGGTTCTGTAGTAAATTCTGAAGTCTCTTTAGAAAGCTCAGAAGTCACCCTTGGAAGTCTGGGTGTTTCCTTAGAAAACTTTGGAGTCTCTGTAGGAGGCTTAGGGTCAGCTTCTAATAGGAGCTGGGGAGCTAGGAGCGGTGGGGATACCCACAGCAGCTGGGGTGATCAGGCCCAGCTGGTAGTTAGTATCCCACTCAGGGTGGTCACAATTATGAAGGAGTAATTGTACATGACACCTCGGTCCATTTCCCCATCTTTCTACAGAAAGGATCAAGTTGGACTATCGTACTATACTTAAATCTGACCTGTATTGGCCATGTTTCTCCACCTTCTAAAGGATATTGCGGCCAAGCCTTTTCACAGTAGAAGATTAAAGCTTCTTTCCTAAAGCTCAATGGGTCTATGTTGGCCCAATTTTCAAATATGGAAGTCAGAGGAGATTTAGGATTTGCTTTGGAAGCCAAATGTCCCATCTGAAACGAAAATGGAGAAAAGAAGCAGAAGATTCTTGAATCAGAATCATGCCCGATTCATAATTCTCATCTTCACTGAAAATAGGGGTCATCTCTTTTGAAAACTGATTCTGGGACAAGAAATTTGGGACAGGAACCTGAGTCCCAAATTTCGAGTTTGTCCCAAATCTAAGAAGACACATAGTGCGCTCTATGTGTTTTCTTGAAGCAAAGGGGCCCCTTCAGGAATTCTATGCCCATTCCTAAAGGCTAATCCCCAAGCTTGACTTCTCCAGACCTCCCCAGCCTGGGTCTCATATCACAGCATATGAAAACACCCGAGACACTGATTAGACTTATAAGTGTAGAAATTGTGCAAATTATTGTCTTACTGAAAGACCCCCAAGGCCTCTCTCAGGAGAGCGTACCCCAAAACTCCAATAAACACACCAGCAGATGCAAAAGCAAGAGGTGTTTTTATTCTTTGCGCAATCGGGCTCCACCAGCAGGCTGACATGTGTCCAGGCAAGATGGAGCCCCGAAGAACAAAGGAGCAGGGTATTTATAGATAAAAACTATTTAATTATAATATAACTCAGGTTACAGGGTATGTGGCATTTCTATTGGTTCCCTCCCTTTATCTATATATTTCCTGGTTGGTTATCGCTTTGGGGCCACATCCCAGATCTAGCCCTCATTCTAGGACAGCCATATGTTCCCTTATATGGAGTCTTTTTGCTCCTGGGTCTTTATCACCAGGCATCCTTTAGGGAGGGGGAGGCCAATCTAAAGTGAAGCTAGTTTTACAAAATGGAGTTTCATCTATAAAATGGATTCTTCATTACTTGGCCTAATCACTCAGCTGGGGGAGGTGACTCAGAGCCTCATTCCCATTTCTCCGCTTGGTGGGAGTCTGGTATGTAGGTCTCCAATCTAAGTCGGCTTCAGGATGGCCTTTGGGACTATGACTCTGTTGCTTTTCTGTCTCTAAGGAAACCTGTAGCTATTATCTTAAGCCTAGGCATGCAAGGCATGGTTAATCTTGTCTGTCCTAGGATATCCCTTGTTGGAAGTAAGAATATCACACCCAGTATATTCCATTATTTATTAGCATCACTTATAAAAGGAAATTGAGCCCATGTCTTTTCTGTAACCTCATCACTTTCCTTTATCACTTACTCATTATGTTCTATCATACCTTCAAGGTCTCTCTGCAATCCTTTCTATATTTCTCTCAATTATTGAGAGAAATCCCTCCTTAATAATAGCCTTACTTAATACCTTCTAAAAAATACCATTCTTTTTCCCCTTCATTAAATTCCACTGAAATTCCTTCTCATTAAACACACCACAACATATCTAGCATCCACAATTTCTATTTATAAAAGAAAATATATATGGCCTTTTGCAAAACAGTTTAAAATAGGAAGCAATTATCAAGGAAGAAAGGAAAAATATAATAATGCATTTTATTATCCCCCTTTTACCTCTAATGTTTTGTCTTTGGTTTTTCTATCGCACCAAAAACCTTCCTTGGGATTCAGGAATCCTGGAGAAATATAATTCAAGCACATTAGAAATTAACGTTACACACTGAGGAAGTTATCTTTGTAAATTTGGTTTCCGTGCATCAAAAGCTGGAATGGTGAAGCGTGGTTTCTCTGATTAAGGAATAAAATGGGTTAATTATATGCATTGTGTAGAAAAACCCACAAGGTGGTGCTGTTGCCCTGGAGGTCTATGTGGCTGTCACCATCTTGGGTGTGTAAGTTTCCGGGTGGGTCAGCCATGTTGGTTGTGGCCCAGGAGAGAAGTGGACATGTGGTCCCGCCATTTTAAGTTACCATGGAAACTGCCTTTGTTCCCTGCTAACCCAAAATATGCACCTTGCAGCCTCAGTGCTGAGTGCCTAAACTGGGCTTGGCGGTGCAGGCCTTCAATCCCAGCACTCGGGAGGCATGAGTGCCTCTAGCCAGTAAGCAGAGGCCCTGGGTCCTCCTGGCAATTGCGTTCCCTGTTCCCGCCCAGGGTGGGTGCTTCCCCACTCCCAGTGGCAGTCCCGGGGGTCCCTGCAAGCGCCCCAGGCTTGGTTCCCCAGCTGAGTGTGCCCTGGCCATGTGCGCCAGGTTCTGCATTCCCTTGCACTCCGGCCCCCTGCATGCATGCAGTTAAAAGCACCATGGGAACAGTTGAAAGAAAAAAAGCTTGAAGTGAGAGAATTTATATCGGGTCAGAGTAAATGTGGTAATTCTTAGATCTCGGTGGCTAGGAATCCATAAAATGATACGGTAATATGATAACTAATATCACAAGCGACACGGAGAGAGTTAGTTTTTGGAATCCCCCCTCCTCTGAGTTCGTGTCCTCTGATGCAAAAAGAATTTATACACACATTTATTCTGAAATACTTAATTGGGAAAAGGAAAGGTGGGATGGAAAGGCACATCAATCACCACGTGGTTCATGAGGTTATAAAGCAGTCACAAAGTGCATAAGTCACCCAAAAAGTGAAGAAACAAAATAACACACATGTTTAAGAAAATTTCCCTCCTCTTCACCCCCTCTCTGATCTGGAAGAGATCAGAGAGGGGGAAAAGGATGGCACTCACCAGTCCCAAGCACTTCCCCGCCAACAGTCTGGACAGAAGGCAAAAGCCAAAAAGCCCCTCCCAAGTTTAAGTTCAGACGTTTAAAGATTTCCCTGCTGGGGGAGTGGGGAACCTTGGCCTGGGAATGTCGCCTGACACGAGGTCATCTGTCTGCAGCCACCTTCCTATCTACCTGTGGGAGGGTCTTTCTCCTAACCCCAGGGCTGGATGTAAAGAAGCTCAAAGAAACTAGAAGTTTAATAAACATCCTTTCTTGTGTGGGCCATGCAAGAAGGAAATTCCAGACTCAGAAAGCCATTAAGTCTGGGAAAAGGTTGTAAAACCCCACCCTAAGCCTGTATAAAGGGGAGGAGATTCTCTCTTTGGCCCCTGCCTGTTCCCTGTTCTGTGTGTGTGGTGTAGGTAATGGATTTCTCTCTCTGCTTGGACCTGTGAAAGAGGGCCAGCCTCTTTCTCTGTTATGGAACTTCCCCTCAATCTGTAGTTTCAATAAATAGTTTCCTCCCCCAAACTGTGCCTGGTTTGAAGATTCATCCCAGCGGCGTGTGGCTGACTACAACACCTTCCTTTTCCTCTTACATTGCTTCTGCCACCTCTTCCACAATAGCCCGGAGCCTTGGAAGATGTGATAGAGATGTCTCAGTGCTGGACACTCCATTGTCTCTAGCCAAAACTGAGAGTAGCATTAATATTAATACATAATACAAAAAATGCTTTTAAAAGTTTAAATCGCATCATATATGCACTTAGCCAGACAACAAATTGTTACTAACCTTGGGTCCATGACCTTCTCCACCATAGGCTTTTGACTAGGCCTTTAGTACTAGGTGTGTTTTCTTCCCATGAAGTGGTCCTCCAGTCCAGTGAGAATTTGGTTTCCCTCAATACTGATGTGCCAGTATTGCATGAGTTGGCACATTTGGCCTGGCTGACCAATCTTAAAAATTGCAATGCCCACTGCTGTTTACCATCATTGATACTTTCTCTCTGCCATAGGGCTGCAAAGCAGCTAGACCTTTTTCCAGCCTTCTGTTGGCACCTTAACAGGACATTTCCGTTTCAGCTCCAGCTTGATTTCCCAGTAGCCTGCACATAAGCCTTTGGAGTCTTCATCAATAGGCTTTCTCATCTTGTTTTTGTGAACAATCAAAAAGTTGTGGCAACAGCCTGCCATGTTGGCAAGGCAACTAACTCCCTGGCCAATAACTCCCTGGTAGGTATCCCATACGTGGCACTGAAATTTTTCTAATAACAATCTGGGGCTTCTGGGTGTGCCATTATCCAAAGTAGTAGCTTTCCACATGGCTTATTCTGAACCTCTAAAGTTTTGCTTAACCTTCCTCCCACCCTTCCCATACTCAATCCTTTCCCCTGTTTCCCCCTAGGCAACACCAGTCAACTGTTCATCTGTCTGTATCTATCTGTCTATCTATGTATCTATCTACAATACCCTCAAGTCTCCCTTCTCCCTCCCTTATAGCCCTTTTGTAGTTTTCTGGCCTCTATTACCTTTACTCCAGCTCATATATAAATCAAAACATTTGTGCTGAGTTGCCACAAGCTTCTAGCTGTTTGTGCAAATTCTGACTCTCCTCTAAAGTTCTACTGGGATGAAAACTTTCTTATATACCTGTTCAGTTTTCAGAAGAACGGTATGCTTTACTATTTTTATGAGTTTTGTCCCCCACTGCCTGCATTAGTGTGGTAGTATGCCACCATCTTCCCTTCCTCTTCAGGTGTTTTTATAGACACATGATAAGCATTGACCCTTATCAATTTCTATAATTTTGATTTTTGTGAGATATAAATCAATATATTCACAAAAGATGATCATATTTTGCCATCTTTTCACACCTATGAACAGCTATATAATTTATAACTGTGTATAAACATTTTTAACTTTAGTATATAACAAGATTTTTGTTCTCTATGTCAGTTGCAATGACACATCCCTATGATCCCAGTAGTAGAGTTGCTATGACTTTGAGGCCATCCTAAGACTACATATTAAATTCCAGATCAGCCTTAGCTAGAGCAAGCCCCTACCTCAAAAAACAAAGATTTATTTTTTGTTCTCCATATCATGTAACTGTATCTTTACATTGTAAGGAATTGCTGAACAGTTTTTTCCAATTTGACAATTATGTCTGTATTATTTGTTCAACTGTATCTGTGTATTTGAAACTATTTTCTTCTTTGATTATATAATAATCTGTATTTCATTGACATCTACCTCATTTTTGAAAAAATGCTGTGCTTGGTTCATGGGGTTTCTTCCTCACTTAAAAGGCCAAACTCAGGTAATGATGTAGTTTTATATATGATAACTTTATGTTTCCAAACTGTTGCAGTCAGCTTTCTAGTTGCTGCACAGAAAGAACCCAAACAAAAGCAGCTTGTGGAGGAATGGGTTCATTTAGCTTATGGACTTGAGGGGAGATTGCAGGGTAAATGATGGCATGAGCAGAGGGGTGGACATCACCTCTGCCATAGCACTGACGACAATGGCAGGAAGGTGTGCCAAACACTGGCAAGGGGAAGCTGGTTTATAACCCCCATAAGCTCGCCCCCAACAACACAGCTCCATCGAAGTTGTAAAACCCAAACTGCCATCAGCTTGGGATCGATCAATCAGAACACATTCATTTGTTTACGGGGACACCTGTCAAACAATGACACAAGTGTTTCGGGAACTTTACTCTTTTCTCCAATACATTCACATTTTCTACCCTCAATTTAAAGGACACTACCCTTGCCTCCACCGTTTATCTCTCACAGGATTTCAAACTTTACAAAGGTTTTCTATTGAGTGACAAAAGAAAAAACGAACTAGGGAGGTTTGTGAATACAAGTTTAATATTAATCCAAGACTAGCATTTCTAACTGGTTTGTTCTAAATAAGAATTACAAGAAAATGTGAGGACTGATGTTGGTCCACTGTGCTACTCTGGATCTCATCTGAACAGCTGTTTTGACAGAAGATTTCATTCACAGCCCTATTACTTTGTAGTGAATGACTTTCTTATATTGTAAAAAAAAATTGTTGAAAAGTCAAATATATCTACAGTTAAGAATTCTTTTTTTTACCTTTTAAGGTTTTCTTATATATATATATTATTTATTTATTTTTGAGAGAGAAAGAGAGAGAGAGAGAGAGAGAGAGAGAGAGAGAGAGAGAGAGAGAGAGAGAGAGCGTGAGAGCTCATGCGGGCACCAGGGCCACCACCTTGTGGGTCTGGCTTATGTGGGTCCTGGGGAATTGAACCTGGGGCCTTAGGCACTAGAGGCAAGTGCCTTAACCGCCAAGCCATCTCTCCAGCCCCCTACAGTTAAGAATTCTTAAGAGGGCTTGTGATATGTCTCTGCAGTTAAAGGCAATTTCTAACATTGCTTCTGGGATCAGTTTCCCAGCTATCACATAAAGCTTGATGAGCATTCATTTTCAGGGGCAAGAGACCGAGGTCCATACTAACACAAACACTTGTGTATTTAAGTGAATGAATATTTAATAATAAGGAATTCTGGCAGAATACTTGGGAGGCTAAGGCACTCTACCAAGGTACATCTACCTTCAGTATATCTTGGTTTCTCATGAAATAGTAGGTAACTGAGGGTGCAATAATGAGACCTAGTGTAAGTATCTTATCTCCACTGTTGTTAAAGATAAATCATTTTTTAAAATTTTGTGGTTTTTATTGTCCATAATGAGTTACATTATTTAGTGGGCAAACAATAAGTCATTATCCCCAATTCCCCAATGCTCCCCCTCCCCCTCCCCAATCAGCTGGATATTGTCCTCTGTGGGCCATCTGGATCAGTCCTTGTGGCAGGGGACCATGGATAGCTTAGTATTCAGCTCAGTTCTCCTGGCCCAAGTGTGTTGTCCCTGAGGGGTGCCATGCCTCTGGATAGTCTCCCCCCCAGGGATGCAGGGATGGTTCAACATACGCAAGTCGATAAATATAATTCACCACATTAACAAACTCAATCACAAAAACCACATGGTCATCTCAATTGATGCTGAGAAGGCTTTTGACAAAATTCAAAATAAATCATTTTATTCACCTTGTCAGGTTCTAATAAAATATTGGACCTTCTTCTGACCATGTCATGAACTAAGGTTCCTGTATCTTCACTGGAATAAACTGTGTAGGTGGGGTTGAGCATTGGATATCACAGATTTACACCATTCAGATTAAATTTTTTTCTACAGGAAATGAGATGCCAAGAGATACAGATGACACAAAGGAACCCAATTAGAACACAACATGACAAAATTTTGTTCTATCCAATGATTTAACACATTAATATGGAGGCATATATGTGACATGTGACAACAGATTACATCCTAAGAAAAATCAAGGTAAACTACTCAATGATGATTCATTTGCTCTATTTTGACAGATATTATGTATAGGCAAGTTGTAGCTCCTTTCAGTTACAATTGAGCTTTTAGTGTCAGAAATCTCTCTCTCTTGCTTTTAAAGTTCAAAGCTTTGTGATGTAGGAAATTAGCACGTAGGAAAATAGTTAAAGAAGACACATATTTATTATTTGAGTGACTTAGAACACACAGTATTCTTACAATTTTTTGAGCTTTGGGAGTTGGTTCCCTCGACTATTCAACTGTATTCATCCACGGCGGCAGTAAATTAGTGTTGGCTTATCTTGAGCACCAACTGTCCTAGCAGCTATGGCTTGTATCTCTGCTACAATCTCAGCATTCCACAATGCCTTTTTTGAAGTTTTAGCTGATAACATATCTACTATTAAGCATGTCTGCAATCTTCAGGGACCTGAAGCCTCTGAGCCTGACCACTTTTGAATGTGGAAGCCACATTTTAGCTACTGAGCTATCTAAAGTTTTGCAACTAGCTGGACCCTGTGCACATGTGGTAACCATGAACAATAAAGCCATTTGGATAAGGTTTCATTAGATCCAAACATTGCAAAACAATAGTGAAGGCATAAGAGGCCTGTCTTCTGTACTGTCTTTTCTTTGGAAAGTGAGGAGGGCTGTTAATAGACCAAGAAACAGTTGCCATTGGGTATTATTGGTTAAACAGACTATGCAGTCTCACCAAACTGGGGACCAACAGATCAAATGTACTCAAGCACACCTGGAATAACTGAAAGTGGGATTATCAAGAAAACTTATTTAGATTCATGGCTAAAAAAATATCTCCAAAACCCAAGCCACAATTGGATTAGTGGCAATGGGAAGCTGCAAGAATTCCTGTCTTATGGACTTTCCTCAGGGATCTGTTATGATAAGAGACTTCTTGAGGCATATGTATATGATCTGATTTCTGTTGATGTTCCTAAAACAAATACAGTGGTCATGATGAAAGCTTGCAAATACATTGATGAATGATCAGGTGTAAATGACATTTAGAAGAACAAAATGAAAACTCCAATATGATATGTAAGATACTACAGTTTAAAATATATGAATTTCAATTACTTTGGTCAGAGCAAGAAATAATACCCTGTTGTAGTCAATGTCACTTAACTGAGACAATACAGCCAGATGTAGCTGATGGAAGGAAGGGTTTATGTCAGAATTCTAGATCTGGGGGAAACACCATTGATGGCAGAAGCAGTCAGGGCTCAAACTGCTTTCATGCACTTTAGAGCTGGACATAAGCTCTACCCACAAACACACCTTAGGGCTGGAATCCACAATCTACCTGCAATATCATACTTCTTCCCCAGTATGGCTCTGCCCCTGGAAGAGTCAAGATTCAAGCCTGGCTTTAGGGGGCCACACAAACTACTAGACCTTCACAGGCCAGTATTTTGAATATTTGCTTATTACTCTAGCACTATTTTAGAAAATGGTATAAATTTTGCAGATGTGATCTAGCTGAATCTAGGTTACCTGCAAAATGCCCGTGAAGAGTACATCGGGATATCCAACCTTATGTTTGCTCTTGACTCCTTATGTGCCATGGAAGAAACTTTATCTGTATCCCATTCCTACTACCACTATGGTTATCTGGTCATGAACATGGGGTAATAAAGGCATTATCTACAAACCACCATTCAAAACAAATACATTGGCACTATGTTGTTTCTGTCAGACATTTAATCCCATTCATAGATAAGCAACCAAAACAAATCACATTATATATACCTACCAATCGATCTGCATATACCTGTAATTTGTCCATGTTAGAGCTTGCAATCAGGACTGCATAAATGGAAAGGCAATCATTGACACACTCCCATCTACAATCACTGTTAGATATATGTACAGATCATGTTGTATTTACAGTAGTGATGGCTAAGTTCTGTTTTCCACTTACTCTGATTAGGATTTCATTCTTCTTGGTTGTATCTCTATGGTTGCTCCCAGGACTGACGAAAAGAGATAGTCCTTCCCCCAGAGTGAGCACTTCCCCCCAGAAATGTACTTCATTGCCCACTTCTGTGCATTTTTTTTCATGCTTCCCAAACCAATACCAGGTTTCCAGTGATAGCCATTTTACTAATCTAGGGAGGAAATAAATCTTGAACATAGCTTGTCATGGTGGACTGAATTCATTTGGAATCAGAATAGTTATGAGTATATGGGATCCTGGGGTAGCATATGGGAGTTTGAAATGAAACTATCCCCTTTACGCTTATGTTTTTCCAATTAAGCCTCATACTCAATCCAAAGGTGGTAGAGATTTTGAGAGGCTGAGCTTATTGGAGGATGTGTTTCCCTAGGGGCATACTTTTGTGGCTTTTTAGTCCAGCCCTACTGGGTGTTCGGTGTACCCACTCTTCTTGCTGCTGTGACAAGGTGACAGCCAGCCTCTGCTGGGTCATGGTTTCTCCACAATGAAGTGTTTTGAAACTGTAAGTCTGATACAAACCAGCTCTTTCCTTAAGCAACAGGTGAAAGGACCCACTATTACTTTCAGAACTGTATGAAGGGGAGAAAAATGCCTGAGTATACAGGATTCCATCTTCTTTCTCTACTTTTCTTCATATGGATGAGATTATATGACTCCAGGCTCCTGCTTTTTCCATGCTTTCCTACCTTGTGATTAGAAGCTGAAAATAAAGCCTTTCCTTTTCTAAGCTGCTTCTGGTCATTTGATTTGCTCCAGCATCAAGAAAGCAATCCAATAAAGAACACGATTCCAGGATTCACAGCTGTGGCAGGGCAGTCACTGTATAGGGAGGCCAGTGACACCACTGTAAGGTGGACGGACCATGGTTTGCAGTAGAGATCTGAAATTATTTTTGAGTGGAAAATGGTGGTTTGTATATGAATGGATGCTCCTCATAAACTTAGGTGTTTTAATGGTAAAGGGTGCTGCTAAAATCTCCAAGAGCCTATTGAAGGGGGCATGTGAGTTCCCAGGAACTAGGTAAAACACAGACAGTGTCCATTACAGATTCCACTCCTGCCAATGTGTCTTTCTTCTCTGAAACATCAGAATATGAGATTTCAGAATATAATTCATTCTGTCCTTGGCTATTTTAAACTCATCCGATTTGCCATTCAAGATTTGATTACATGACTGCAAGTCTTCTCTATTCCAAATTTTTAAATATTTCCAAATGCTTCCCAGAAACTAGCTCAAATAAATAAAAACCACATGAACCAAATGAAATGTAGCAATGATGACACTTTTCAGTATCATTTTTCTGTGACAGTTATCTTCTTAATGTTGGGAGAGAAGACAACACATTTGGAAGGCAAGATGATCTGCCTTACTGTTTCAAGAGAAAGTTTCAACACAGAGGAAGAAAAACGACAGATCATCTTTGCCAGTTATACATATGACAGAGGATTAAAATATCCAGGTTTTATAAAGAACTCAAAAAATCAAAATAAGATATAAAACAACACAATCAAAAACGGGCTACAAAACTGAGTAGAATTTTCAAAAGAAGAAATACAAAGGGTCTATAAACATCTAAAAACATGTTCTATCTCCTTAGCAATCAGGGAAATACAAATTAAAACTACTCTGAGATTCCAACTCCTGTCAGAATGGCTACCATCAAGAAAACAAATGACAATAAACGTTGGAGACGATGTGGAAAAATAAGAACCCTTTTACACTGTTGGTGGGAATGTAAAGTGGTACAACCATTGTGGAAAGCAGTGTGGAGATTCCAGAGACAGCTGAACACAGACTGACCATATGACCCAGCTACACCACTCCTTAGCATATATCCTAGTGACTCTAGTCACTACCCTAGAGATACTTGCTCTGCCATGTTTATTACAGCTCTATTTACAATAGCCAAGACATGGAACAAGCCTAGATGCCCCTCAACTGATGGATAATGAAGATGTGGTTCATTTATACAATTGAGTACTATTCTGCTGTAAAGAAAATTGAAATTTGCAGGGAAAAGGATCATACTAATTGAAGTAATTCATCCCCCCCCCCCCAAATCCAAATGCCACATATTAGTTCTCATATAATGGCACACCCAGTAGCCATAGGTTGTTACTAGAAAAACTTCAGTGCCAGGGATGGGATACCTTTCAGTGAGTTGTTGGCCAGGGAGGTTCCTGAGGCCTCCAAAATATTAATAGGCCATTGCCAAAGCTCTTAGTTGCTCAGCAGAATGAGCTGGTAAGACCCTATTGCTGAAGATCACACATACTTGGGCTGCAGGTCACTGAGAAATCAAACTGGAGCTGAGCTGGGAAACTCCTCCCGGTTCACCAGCTGACAGAAAGCTGGAAAAAGCTATGGCTTCATGTAGTCCTATGGGAGAAAGAAGTCATCAATGGTGGTGAACAGCAGTAGACCTTGTAAACCTTACGACTGGCCAGCCAGGCCAAATGTACCAACTACGGCAATCATGGCACACATCTGTTGTGAGGGAAACCAATTTCTAATTGGACTGGAGCCTGCTCCATGGGAGGGAAAGCATGCCTGGTACTGAAGACCTAGTAAAAACCCTGTAGTGGGGGAGGTCATGAGCCCTGCTGTTGTCTGGCTAAATGCATATATTATGCCAAACTGCCTGACAAGTACTTTTTTTTTTTTATAATAAAATTACCCAAATAATGCTACTCTAATTCTTGACTTGAGAAGCTTCTCTTTTTCAGATGGTATTGACCACTGGGATAATGCAAAAGATACCATAGTACTAATTAAAAACAACAGTGGAGTGTTCAGCACTGGGGCATCTCTATCACATTCCCAAGGCTCAGGGTCTATTGGGGAAGAGGTGACGGAAAGATTGAAAGAGCCAAAGGAAGAACTGTTTATAATGCAAACTTCCAGACACAAAATGGCCTTATTTATGATTTAGCAGTACCTGATAATACCTACACATAATGGGAGGAAAAGATGACACTGAAACAAAACAGAAGCTACTTAAGAGGGGGAAGAGACGTGGGGGGAGGGGAGAAAATCATTGGTTCATGGTCAATAATTATGGAAGTTATCAAAAAAAAGTATAAAAAAAATCAAAGATCAGATGCTGGACATCACATCTTTTCACCTCAGGTAGGTAAATGCAACAAATTTAGGCTTACTGGGGACAGCCAGTAGGGCTGTATAATGAACCTCCAGGTCTTTCCCCAGTAAAACAACTCCTCTATTAAGGCTCTGGCAGCTGAGTATAAAGCAGAAAGTATAATCACAAACTTATGTGGCTGAGGGACATCTTGTACTTAAACCATAAGTCATGGTTTTGAAAGATCACAATAGGTTCCTAATTTTTTATCCACATTTTCCTATCCCCTCTTCTTGCCAATTCATTCCTCTTCAATTTTAGTACCTTATACCATGGATAATATCCATATTAAAATGTTGATGAGCTGGATATTGTGTACATCTTGTGCAGGCAATGACACCACATACTCAGTGGCCACTATAGATGAAATTTAATGTAATCTGAAAATTTCCCATCAGACATGGAATTTTTTCCCGTGGTGATTCTAAATCTTTTCAATACAGCAAAATGTATTCAATGGAGTAGCTTCACTGTGTGTTATAGATGTTATGTAACTGTGTTTTATAGTAGGAAATGTTTTTATTCTTTACATTAACATTAACTCACTTACCTGTACATGCTGTTGTCAACTGAGAGTAACTGACACTAAACAAATTCATTGGCAGGATATATCTTACAATAAATGTGTTTTCTAAAATTTTATAACCTTTGACTTAAAGGATGAATTTTCACATTTTTACTTTCAGGTATTCTCTCACATAATGTTGAGTAGCTTACTCACAGAAATTCTCAGTGTTAGCACCAAAATATAACATCAGTACTAACTTCCAGGCTTAAACAAACTTTTATGATTTATTAGTAAGACATCTTACATTTAAGTTGTCACATGCATAGTGATGTATTACATTTAGAGAAAAGTTCACTTTTTCTATTCATAGGGTTCATAAATTCTATGGCTTCCAATAGAAAGCATTCCCATATTTATTACATTCATATAGCTTCACACATGTACAACTTCTCTGATGCACAGAAATTTATGACTTAAAGAAGAAAGCTTTCCCACATCAAATATATTCAAATGGTTTCTCATTGGTATGGATTCTGATGGTGAAATTTTACTTTCAGAAATATGCTTTCTCAAATTCCTTACAATCATATGGCTTCTGAATTAAATGAGTCCTCTAATGAATTCTGAGGTGTGACTTTCTCACATTCATTACATTTATATGGCTTCACCCTGTAAATTTTCTATGTATAGTGTGTTCTGACTTAGAGAAGAAAGCTTTCCCACAATCACTACATTCACAAAGCTCCTCACCTGTGTTCTATGATGAATACTGAAGCTTGACTTCCAGCAGAGAGCTCTCTCACATTCTCTCCTGTGTCAGGTCTCTGATGAATGGTGAACTTTGATTTTGTGAGGAAAGCTATCACGTTTATTACATTTGTATGGGCTCTCTCCTGTACAAATACTTTAACGAACAGTGAGTTAAAACTTCAGGAAGAACGGTTTCTCACATTCATACGGCTTTTCAACTGTATGAATTCTTCGATGCATAGTGAGTTCTGACTTGGTCAAGAAAGCTTTCTCACAACTATTACATTTATATGGTTTCTCACCAGTATGAGTTCTTTGATGAATATTAAATGTTGACTTCTGGCGGAAAGATTTTCCGCATTCGTTACATTCATAAGGTTTCTCACCTGTATGAGTTCTTTCATGAATAGTGAGTCTTGATTTGTATAGAAAAGCCTTCCCACATACAATACATTCATGTGGCCTCACAGCTCTGTGAGTTTTTTGATGCAGTATGAGTTGTGCCTTAGAGTAGAAAGCTTTCTCACATTGATCACATTCGTTAGGTTTCTCACCTGTATGGGTTCTATGATGAATAATGAGGTGTAATTTCAGGAAGTATGCTTTCCCACACTCACTACATTCATATGGCTTTTCACCAGTATGAATTCTTTGATGAATAGTGAAATTTGACTTCCGGCAGAAAGCTTTCCCACATTCATTACATTCATACTGTTTAACATTTGTATGTGTTTTCTGATGAATAGTGAGGTGTGACTTACGGAAGAAAGCTTTCCCACATTTATTACATTCATATGGTTTCTCTCCTGCATGTGTTTTTTGATGAATACTAAGGCATGACTTCCGGAAGAAAGCTTTCTCACATTCAGTACATTCATATGGCCTTTCACCTGTATGTGATCTCTGATGAATAGTGAGGTATGACTTCAGGAAGAAAGCTTTCTCACACTCAGTACATTTATATAGCTTGTCACCTGAGTGAATTCTTTGATGCATAGTGAGTTGTGACTTTGAAGAGAAAGCTTTCTCACATTCATTACATGCATATGGTTTCTCCCCTGTATGACTTCTCTGATGGACAGTGAGTTCTGACTTGGAAAAGAAAGCCTTTTCACATTCGTTACATTCATATGGTTTCTCACCTGTATGGATTCTCTGATGAACAGTGAGTTTTGACTTAATGAGGAAAGCTTTCCCACATTCTTTACATTCATATGGCCTAACACCTGTATGAGCTTTCAGATGCATATTGAGCTGTGACTTGGAGAAGAAAGCTTTCAAACATTCATTACACTGATAGGGTTTTTCACCTGTATGGGTTCTCTGGTGAATAGTCAGGACTGATTTCTGGAAGAAAGCTTTCCCACACTCATTACATTGATATGGCTTCTCACCTGTGTGGATTCTCTGATGAACATTAAAGTTTGACTTCTGGCAGAAAACTTTCCTACAAACCTGGCATTCATAAGATTTCTCAGCCATATGATTTCTGTGATGAATACAGAGTTCTGACTTCGTGAGAAAAGATTTCCCACATTTATTACACAGATATTCCTTCTGACCTGTATCAGTTATCTGAAGAATAGTGAGGTGTGACTTCCAGAAGAAATCTTTTTCATATTCATTATGTTCATAAAGATTCTCATTCATATGAATCTTCTGATAATAAGGGAGTTGTAAGTTGTGATAGACCTCTTCCTCACATTGTTTCCATTCATCAGGCTCCATCCATTGGGTATTCTGTTGAAATTTTAATTCTGCTGTTAAACAAACAAAAACCTATCACATACTTCATATGAAACAGGGCAGTAATTCCTAATACCTGGTCACATACTATTTTTCTGAGAAAAATGTTTCATATCAACTGAATTAATAGTTTTTCTCCTATGTTTTTATTCTCTGAATTTATACTTGACACAGATATATCCCATACAGATTACAACTCTGTGGTGTATTTCTAGATGTGAGCCATGTTTTAAACAATTTATTGTAAACTAAGCAAGGGATTTCTTATATTCACTCAATTTATTGAAGGTCTCTTAATTATAAAAAGTCTCTATGTAAGAAATGACATCTAGGGTTACTTTTCTTTCATCCTCAAGAATAAGTTGTAATTTTTTTTTAAAGACAGCCATTTCACTTTGGACAGGACATAATCTAATTTAAATTCCATTTTAAATAAGATAACCTAATGGACATGCCAAAAAAGGTTTCTTTTTTTTTTGGGTGGGGGCATGTCCATTTCCACTGCTATGTGTTTATACTTCATTTCTCCATGCATTGACAGGATGTTTTTTCCTACAATTGATTTTTTTATAAGATTATTATAATATTCTACAACAATGGCATGAGCTTTTTTTTTCTTCCTAGCATACAGTGACACTAGCTTTTTGTTTTTTGTATATACGTGTGCATATGTGCATGTTTCTTAGAGAATGTGTGGACATGCCAGGTGTCAGTCTTCATCATGTTTGATAGTCTCTGGTTGTAAATAGTTGTGTATGCCATATTATCTGGCCTGTGAGCTTTGCAAGATTTGCTCACTACTGCATTAAGTCACAGTAAATTCCCCATCCACACTGGGTTTTTTAATGGTTCTGAAAATGATTCTTCTGTATTTTTCATTATTGCTATGCAATTTTAATTGTTGTGCAAGCTTGTCTTCAGTCATTGTTATTCTGGGAGGAGAAGGAGTAAGATGTAGAAAGAAGAAATTTCCTGATATACAAAACAAAATCAGAAAAATAGTACGGAAAATAAAAAAGAAACTATTCCATCACAATATGGAATAAAGTGTAAACAAAACTAATTTTATAGAATAAGTAGTTGAAAAGCAAATTGAAAAAAAGGAAATTGGAGAAACTGATATAAATGCTGAGTAATATTGTAATTTCACAGTGGTTTTGCAGGAAAATGGGGTTTTAATGAGTCCAATGTAGTTCCTCTGTACTCACTGTTACACTTGATGGTTAATGCAGGCTCACGAAGGGCATATAAACAATGTCAATGATAGGACTACATTCAACTTATATAAGAAATGTGTTTGCATACATGAAGTCACTGGTGACTTTCAATATCCTCTGAAATTGATTGGACCAAGCAGCATCTTACTTTCTAAAAGTCCCCACATTTCTTACAGATAAAGGCAAAGTACAAGGCATGCTTCATGTGTGTAAAACAGTGAAAGATCAAACAAAACTAAAACTCTCTTAGCTCATTTCAGGGCTTTAAGAAAACAACCAAGAGTCAGCCACATGTGGTAAGAAGAAGGATCCAGCTACCCAATCAACCTGGGTGCATAATTTTCAGTTTGACATTGCAGCTAAACATGGTAAGTTGTAATGAATATCTGAAGGCCAAGCAAGCTCATCAGTAGCATTCCCTTTCTTTGTATACCCATAAACATTGATTCTTCACCATGATGGGTGAGAACCTAGAAACTCTCACACCTTGGGTCCCTAATGTTAATCTTACTCAGTAATTCTAATACTGACCCTGTCAGATTCCACAACTGCCTCTTGAGTCCAACACAGAAACATTCAATGTGTCCACATCCTCCATGGATTGTGGTTGTTTCCTTGTTTTCATGTTTCAGAAGTTGATGAAGAATTCATATATTCTAGAATTCATATATATTTTGATAAATTGAATCAACTTGTCTAAGGCAAGTCTGATGTTATAGATTAAATTACAGTCAAATATAATAACTCTAGATTTAACAAATTGCCAGAAACACAAACTTCTAACAGAGATACTACAATTTTGGCACAAGAGCTCTGAATAATGTCTGGTCTTATCTTGAACTTGTGGCTTTGCATTATTATTAAGATGAGAATGGACTATTCCCTAATTTTCTCTTCACTGTCATTTAGTTCATCCTTTTTCAATCCGCAGGACAACTTCTTGTTTTCCAAATGTCTAATATCCTTCATCACCTTGATTCTTCTCACAGACCTAGACTTTTAATCTGTTATCAAGGAATGGATGATGCTCAATTTCTCATTTTCTTCTAAATTACATAGGTGACTACAACTACTATGTGAAATATTTGCTGTATTGTACTGATTTCCAACTTTGTATCATCACTGTAAGAATGATCACCATCAATGAACTGTTTACTTAAATACATACTTTCCTTCCATTAGCTGTTTCTTGTCAGGATATAATCACAGAGAGATGAAAGTAACAGCACTATCATATTAAAAAATACAAAAGATGAACGTGTGAAAATTTAGGTACAATATTCTGACATGTAATATTTTTGGAGAAAACCTATAGATAAAATGAAATTTTGGAACTCCTAATAAAGTAGGTATTAATGCAACAAACAGGGTTATGTGACAACTTGGAGAAAAATGCTTTGGAAATTGCATGAAACAGATGTCTGCTTCATAGTAACACGAGTCTTTGGGACATGAATACATTTGTAATAGAGGTTAGCGAGGTCATTAGTGATGTTCTCATATCAGTGATTTCATTTCCCTTTCACTTACCTTGAAGCATCTGAACTGAGTCTTCTGCTACAACCCATGGTTCATATCCATGCTCCAACTTGAATATCAACTCAGGTTTGGTCATACAGTGCCCTGTAAATGGGAAATAATGGACAAATTATGCAAATATGCTAAATCTGGTAGACTCATGAAAGACAACAGCTCCATTACAGTATCTGTGCTCTACTGGTAAAACAAAAAGTTTTCACCCTCAAGGGACATAAAATAGCATGATATATAAAATAATTTGAAAAAATTAAAAGGAAATAATGAGAGGGACTATGACATTTCTGACAGGTCAAAGAAAGAATAGTCATAAAAATGAGCTAAAATGATTACTAAGACTTCAACTAAAGACATGAATAAGAAAATAAAACACCAAACAGGCATCAGAGCTAAATTGACAATGGCAGAAAAAAATACACAAAAACTAGTTCTTTAAAACTAACTCAGGCAAATTGAGAAATTGGAATACATATCATGAAGAATGAGTGTCCTGGTTTACAAGAACCACCATCAACTAAGTGAACATTTATAAAAACCATATCCCAACGTAAAATAAAATAAATAAAATCATAGTTTACATGAAGTGTTTTTCTTTGTAGAACAAATTGCTTTATGGAGAAAAAAGGAGTCTAAAAAAATAAACTCGGGACTGGTGAGATGGCTCAGCAGTTAAAGGCCCTTGCTTGCAAAGCCTAAATAGTCCAGGTTCAATTTCCTAGTATATATATAAGGCCAGATATACCAAGTGGCATATGAATCTAAAGTTTGTTTGCAGGGGCTAGAGGCCTGGGCACAAACATACCCATTTCTCTGTCTAACTCTTTTGTTTTTTCTTCCCTCTCTCAAATAAATATTTAGTTTTTTTAAAAAGAAAAATGGATCCAGATACACTAACACATTTCTTTAAATCAAACACTTGAGAACTCAAGGAGAATAACTGAGTTTCAGGCCAGCATAGCCTACACCGTGAATTGCAGGATAATGTACAATTGTGGGACCCTGTCTGACAAAACAAAGCAAAACAAAAGAAAAAAAAAGCTTGAAAAAAGAGAGATGTGAACAGAACTAGAAGGCATTATATGTGGAAGCATAGCTATTTCCTTGGTTCTGAAATGAGTCGTGATCATAAAGCAAAACAGTTCTACTGAGCTGCAAGAGAACTTTCATAGTAGTCTTATCAGTAAAATTATTAACTATGCAATGGTTACCTAGGTCTCTGATGATGGCAATGCACTCTCAACATTCCTAACTGTCATAAACTCCTCACTAGAAATTCAAACTGGGAAAATATAGTTAACAAATAAAAACTAATTAGGGTTTGGCAAATCTTTGTATCAGTCCTTGTTCTCTAAGTAATCCCAATAAATATTGATCAAGGTAGAAGTGATTATATTTTCTCGTGGGATATTAAATCCCTCCATAAATTGAGTGAATAGATTTTTTTTTCTCTTCTCACTAGAAAAAGTCCCAGGATATAAATGAAAGATGACAGGTACAAAAACAATTCTCATTATACTTACAAGTTCAAGTTAAAGTTTAACAAAAAAAGTAATTAGAAATGGAAAAAGAGGGATTGAAAGATGGCTCAGCAGTTAAGGCACTTGCCTGCGAAGCCTAACAACCTAAGTTCAAATCCCCAGTATCAACATAAAGCCAGATGCACAAAATGGCACATGCATCTGGAGTTTGTTTTAAGTAGCTAGAGGCCCTGGCGTGCCCATTCTCTTTCCCGCTTCCCCTTCTTGCTTATTCTTTGTCTCTCTGCTTGCAAATACATAGAAAATATTTAAATCACTGAAGTTTAAGAAAAAAGAAACAAAAGAGATGGAGAGTGGATGGATAGATTTAACTGGGTCTACTTGAAAGGAATAAGTTGATGTTCTATAATACAAAAGTAATTATGTATGAATCTGACAAATTAGCATTTCATAGCTGCTATAAGAATTTTTGTGTTCCCCATGTTCCTCACAATTTCATGTTCTCCATACAAGAAATACCTAAGCTGACACTCTGTCCATTACATATATGTGAAAGGCAAAGCCACATTGTTCTATATAATGTGTTTTTTAACACTGTATCACTTAAAAAGTACAATATCAGAAGAATATTAAAAGTAGTCAATAATATCCATTCTCATCAACCAAGAGGAAAGTAATTGCTTCTCAGAACTTTAAGGGAGTCACACTCACCCACGTACACCAGGCTGTGGTAGTTCTCTAGCATCACCTCCCTGTAAATGGCTTGCTGAGCAACATCCAGGTACTGCCACTCTTGCCAGGTGAAGTCCACGGCTATGTCTTCAAATGACACCAACTCCTATAATGAGATATTTCACTTTAAACCAGGACCTCAAGAGTGGTCCTAATATATAGCTATATAGTTAATTCTTCTACATGTACCTTAGCATGGACTTATACAATGTACAGTTGATCTGGATACTGTATAGTAAGACAAAAGAGTAAGAAAAATATCTTACCTGTGGTTTACTAAGTGATTCAAGAAAACATGAATAGTGGTTTTTGTATGGAATTACAGTGGAATGAGAAGTCATATGTTGTCTCTGGAAGCACATTTGGGTACACTGCATGCCCATAATATGCAAGCCCATGAATTCAATTCCCAATACTGATAGTAGAATAGGAATCATATTTAAAGTGTAGATAATGACCTCATATGGAGTCTGATAACTCAATGAGGGAGTAATAAAAAAAAAATCGACAAGCTAAATGTGTCCTGACCATGCAAAACCAAATATTAATTCAGAATAATAGATGCCATTAATAATCAATCCAGGGTGTTTCTGGTATCACTCTCTCAGGTTACATCAGGTAACTTCATGCAGCCTAAGTTGGAAACATACAGGTGCACATTGCTATGTGCTATGGGTCCTGGAAAGAAGACTTCCAGGACACACTTAGAAATCTTTGGATCCTTTATTTAAACATGGAGCTGGAAATTTTACTGGTGAGGATGTACATTTCTCTACATACTTCATCCAGAGATGCTAGAGACAACCTACCAGTATCATTATATTACCTGCTTTTCCACAATTATTCTAAAGTTTTCAATACGAACTAACTAAATTGCTTGATTCTCATAAGAGGTAAATGACGAACATCAAATACACAGTTCTTCAAAAACTTCACAACATAGATTACCAGTGCTTTTCATGTAACCAGAAGAGTTGTTTAATAGTGTTAGAGTTGAGAAATCAGCTACAGTTAACACTGAGCCCACTGAGGCACTTCATCCTTACAATTCTATTTCTTTAGAACCATACCTGGTACTACAATCAGTATTAGTCAGTATTCTGTAAAGGAACAGAATCAATAGAATGAATATACATAAGGGAGATTTATTCATATTCTGGTTACCTTCTCATTGCTGGGGGAAAAAAAAGTTGACCTGAAGCAGCTTGGGGGAAGAAAGGATTTTTATTGGCTTAAAGTCCTGAGGGAAAAATTCATGATGGTATTGGAAATAATGGCATGAGCAGAAGCTGGAAAATAGCAGCAAGAGAGTGTGCAAAGTTCTGGCAAGGGCAAGCTGGTTCTATCATTCCTAAGCCTCCCCCCAACAAAGCACCATCTCCAATAAGACTCTATCTCCACGCTGCTACAAGAAGAAGATCAAGCATTCAGAACACATGAATTTAGGGAGATGCCTAAATTCAAACCATGACATTCTGCACCTACCTTCCATAAATTGATGGCCATCCATGATGTAAGATGCAATGCAGATACTATTCTCAGTGTAAAACTTTCCTTTGTTTTCTTTGACATATCTTTCTGCTTACGGCAGTCTATTTTTAGGCAATGCAACTGTGCATCAGTTCTCAGTACACAGGAAGAGCACAGCTAGCTGTTAACACAAACTGCCTCCAGCCCAATCCAGACAAAGCTCTTTCTTCCTCTCATAAACCATGCATACACAATCCATAGTGCTTTCTACAGTTAGGTCTTTCATTTCTAACAAGAATAATCTGTCAAACCCTGACTATAACCACTGAAAGGCATCTCTCAGGCCCAAATTTCCAAACTTCTGTATTCTTCCCTCAAATTAGTTCCAAAGGTCCACAAGCTGCACAGTCAGGTTGTAATCAGCAATGACCCCCTCCACTGGTATAAATTTTTTTTGTTGTAGTTACCTTCTTGCTGAGATAAAGCACCCAACCAAAAGGAGCTTATGGGAGGAAAGGGTTTATCTTGGCTTATAATCTTGAATAAAAGATTCATAATGTCATGAAAAATATGGTAGACCATAGACTAGACACTAGCTTCTTGCCAACATCAAGTGGATAACACCACCAAGAGCGTGAGCCCATGCTGGCACAGCAGAACTTCAATGACTACATAAAGAGTTGCAGATTGAACAATACACTTTGAAAAAAAATCAGGCGAAATGTTAAATTTATTTTTCTAATCTTATTTATTTGCAAGTGGAGAGACAGAGAGGCTGGAAGAGAGAGAGAAAAAAGTCACATCAGGATCCTCAAAACTGCAAACAAGCTCCAGGAGCATGCCCCACTTTTGTGCATCTGGCTTTACGTGGGGGCTGGGGAATTGAACCCAGGTCATTAGGCTTTGCAGGCAAGCATCTTAACTGCTGAACCATCTCTCCAGACCAGAAATCTTGAATTTCTATAAGCCATTTAATATGACAGCACAACTTACCAGAACTTCTGGGATACAGCCAAAAAAAAGTCACAAGAGGAAAGGTTATAGGCATAAATGCTTAAATTTAAAGAGAGCAAGATTAAAGTGAAAAACAGCAAGCTCCAGCATCAGAATGATACTCAGGAAGGTACTGAAAAATATTAAAGAAATGATCATAGAATGGATTCCAGTATTTTGGATGCTGAAGCAACAGGACAGTGAGCTAGAGGCAAGGCTTATATATATACTGACACTCAATCCTCAATCTCACTCACATACATGCATGCACTGACAAAGCTCATTGAGGATCCTGGTACCTACTACCCTTTATCTTTAGTAGGAAAGGATGAGGTCAGAGCCATAAGCAGTCATTTTTGCATCTGGAGTTTCCATGCTTCTGTATTATCATCTCCTGCCTCAGTTTTCCATATCTCTGAACAATTCTGAAACCAAAATTGTGGTTCTGCTATTTTGGTATGTTTAAAGCTCTTAGGGTAACAGAGTATAAGATAAATACACTGCTTTGAAACATTATTTTTGTTGAACTACTTGCAAGTGTCATCCTAAATTTAAATGAAAAGTTTACTGCAATATGTGGAGTTTTACTGTGACCCACAATACCTAACTACTATCATTTGTTCTACTTGACATTTTGTTGAACTACTTGCAAGTGTCATCCTAAATTTAAATGAAAAGTTTACTGCAATATGTGGAGTTTTACTGTGACCCACAATACCTAACTACTATCATTTGTTCTACTTGACATTCTACTCATTTTCTTCTTGATTGAACCTGCTTTGCAAGTGCCTTATGATGTATTGGAAACTGTACAAAGTGTACTAGCCCTAAAGAACATTTGTTTGGTATGGACATTTTTTATGGGAGGGGGAGGGAGAGAGACAAAACTGCCTGAAAAGAATTAAAGGAATACCACTAACCTAATTTACACAAAACTGACAGACCTGGGAGTCATTCATGTGTTAAGACATTGATCATTCCTATTTAAATCTATATTAAGATGAACTACTAAATGTATCCTACATTTTTATATTTTACTTATTATTCATTCATGTTTGTATGATTTATTTACTTATTTATTTTTGAGACAGATTTGCTATGTAGTACAGGTTTACTGTGAAATAGCAACATGTTCTTCCCTTCAAATGTGTGCCATGATGTCCATCTATTTTTGCATAAGCAAATAATACAATTCTGTGTAGGACGTTGTGATGCTTAGGTTTTGTTGTCAACTGGGATCTTTTTAATTATCTTGGGTAGGTCTCTGAGGATGTTTATAGGAAAGCAGCCTCTCAGCAAGGGGCAGAATGTAAAGAAGCTCAAAGAAGCTGGAAGTAAACCTACTTTCCTGTGTGGGCCATGCAGGAAGAAAAGACTCAAGAAGCCATTAAGTCTGGGATAGGATTGTAAGACCCCACCCTAAACTATATAAAGGGGAAGAAATTCTCTCCTTGCCCCCCGCCTGTTCCCTGTTCTGTGTGTGTGGTGTAGGTGATGGGTTTTTCTCTCTGCTGGGACCTGTGAAAGAGGGCCAGCCTCTTTCACTGTTATGGAACTTCCCCTCAATCTGTAGTTTCAATAAATCCTTTCCTCCCCCAAATTGTGCCTGGTTTGAAGATTCATCCCAGTGGCATGTGGCTGACTATGACAGACATTGTGTCAGGTTTCTTTTTGCACAGAGGTCTCTTGAATTTATAGGTTATTTTCTTAAATCATTAGGATATATTTTATAAAGTTATCTTTTTTCTTACAAAGAAATTGAGCACATAATACAGACTTTCCTGTATGTTCATAGTCTATGACTATTTTCTCTTTACCTTCACATTTAGTCAGTGAATTTATTTACTGGTTTTCAGAGGTAGGGTGTTGCTTTAGCTCCGGTTAACCTGGAATTTACCATGTAGTCTGACTGACTTTAAACACACATAATCCCTCTACTTTGCAAGTTCTGGGTTAAAGGCATGTGCCTACATGCCCAGTTCAGTGTCTTTATTACAACCAAGCATAACTAAGTCCACACTTTAGCTAGTTATCACTCTCGACTTTGCACACTTTGGTACTATGAAGTCTATGCTGCTTCAAACATTACCTATCTCACTGCATCAGTGCTGGAAATGAGGGCTGTGCCAGCATGCCTTGGATCAGAAAGGTAAAATATATCCTTCTTCCTATAGACTCTCTGGAAGTTCATCCCAGCAACATGGAAATGACTACAACAGAAGCCGTGTACAAACTCACCATTTCTACATCCTGGGACATAAACTGTCCTTCCTTGATCTTCCTGCATCAATGATTCACAAATATGTACAGAAATTTGCTACTTTAACTCTGGAAAATTAATTAAGGCCATACCTGAAGGTCATCGATATTTAGGCCTAATGTATAAATTGCTCTTATTGTAACACCATTATTTGAAATTATTTGAAAAAAATAGAATATTTTTGTATGTCAGTAACCTTCATAGGAAATGTTGCTAATTGTGCTGGAATTCTTGACTTTTAGCTCACAAGAGACTTTAGGTGGATTCTAGCATGAGAGTCTGTGTTGGTTAGGTTTTATTGTCAAACTGATCTTTATAATTATCTTGGGTAGGTCTCTGAGGATGTTTATAGGAAGGCAGCCTCTCAGTAGGGGGCAGGATGTAAAGAAGCTCAAAGAAGCTAGAACTAAACATCCTTTCCTGTGTGGGCAGTGCAAGAAGGAAATTCCAGAGACTCAGGAAGCCATTAAGTCTGGTATAGGGTTGCAAGACCCCACCCTAAACCTATATAAAGGAGAAGAAACTCTCTTTGTTCTCCCTGTCTGTTCCCTGTTGTATGTGTGTGGTGTTAGTGATGGGTTTCTCTCTCTGCTTGGACCTCTGAAAGGGGAGCAGCCTCTTTTGCATTCTGGAACTTCCCCTGTATCCATAGCTACAAATTAATCCTTTCCTCCCCAAAACTGTGTCTGGTTTGAAGATTCATCTGATAGGCATGTGGCTGACAGTCTTTTCCTTTCCATGTCCTTTTATTTTTTCCACTGTGGTAGCTTTGAATGCAAATGTCCCCATAAAAACCAGAGATTATGGTTTTATTTTATGATTATGATTTATTTAAGATTAAGCTTCCTACATAAGTCTCCAGCAGACTTATCTCTGCTAGGGAGTAGAATTACTGAAGGTGAATCCTGAGTCCAGACCTAAGTTGTGTTCTGAGTGAGTTTGAACTCTGGCTCTTTTCTTTCTCTCTCTGCTGTGGGTACATGATGAAGTGAGTCAGCTTCTCCTTCTATGATGGAAACTGAAGAACCTGAAATGAATAAATAAGCGACTTTTGGTCGGATGTTTTGTTGCAGCAATGAGAAGGTAACTGTAACATCCCCATTTTGATTCTCCTCACTAAGCACTCCTCAAACCTATCTCCTGCCTAAGAACTGGCCTTCAGCCTCAGATCCTCTCTAAACCACCTCTTAGAATTATTTCTATAAACTCTTCTTCATAAAACCCTCAATGGTTTCTTCAGATCACTAGCACATCTCTGAGACCCTTGCATGCTTTCTCCAAGTATTAAAGGAAAAGGAAAAAGGGAAGGGGAAGAGGAAGGGGAGGGGGAAGAAGGGAAGGGGAGAGGGAAGGGAAAGGAGAGGGAAAGGGAAGGGGAAAGTGAGGGGGAACAGGAAGGGGAAGGGAAGGGGAAAGGGGAAAGGAAAGGGAAGAGAAAGGAGAGGGAAGGGGAAGGAGAGGGGGAAGGGAAGAGAAAAGGAGAGAGAAGGGAAAGGGGAATGGTGGGGAGGGAAGGGAAAGGAAAAAATAGACTAAGAGAGTGAGCAAAGGTCCACATATTCCTAAGTTTGCAGGGTTACACCTATAAATTCTAGCACTTACGAGATGGAGGCAAGAGGATGACTGTTAAGAATGAGGCCAGCCTTGGCTACAGACTGAGGCCTTGTCTAAAAAATTAAACAACAAAACAAACAAGCACAGTATGGAGTTAAGGGCAAATGAAAAAGGATTAAACATGTAAAAAACAGGGATGGCAAGAGAAAAAACAAGGGGATGCTACATTTTCTATGGTAGGACTTGAGTGTAGTCCCTATTTCCATACCCCAAAGTTTACAAAGTGTCCACTGTTCACCCTGTGCTTTAATTACCAAGACTGAACCCCAAAGGCTGAGCAGATACCTCCAATTTGCAGAGCCTCTAGGTCCAGGTTCAATTCTTCTGCACCCACATAAAGACGGATGCAAAATGGCTCCTGCTTCTCTTTTCCCAGTGGGGTTAGGACAATGGGAGGAGCCAGGAGAATTAAAAGCTTTTGGGAAAAAGACCCTGTCTCACTATGAGTGGAACACAGATAACATAAGGATGTCTTTTGACCTCCATGTGCACACACAGAGACACAACACACAAACACATTACCTGTCACACATAAATAAACGTGTTAAACAGATAAAACTCAAGGACAATCCAGGAAGTCTAATGTGGGGACACCAACTAATGGTGGAAACAAGAACAGGGTGCATCTGCTCTGCCTTCTTAGCTACAGAGCATCTGTTTCATGTCTACAAAACTGATGGCTCATTACCAGTGCCAAGGTAACAAAAGAAACGAGGGAACATTTCAACCTATATCACCTCTTGAAGGTACAGGAGCCTTGGGCTCTAAGCATGCTCTGCTGGTATCTCTGTGCCTTTTGTTATGTGTTTTCCTGTATTTCTCAATATCTTTGCATTTCTTTCTCCAAGACTCTGCCTGTATACATCTAGGCTTTCCCAGGCACCACCACAAAGGCACATTGAGTGTATCTATATAAATGCCACCACTAATAAATGCATGCAGGAGACGTAGGTCCATTCAGGGAATCAAAGCGGTAGCTAGTGCCCACCATGGACTTCTCTTTTCACTTCCACAAAGGACACAGAGCCAGCCCAGTAGCATCCCAAGTATAAGGGAAGCCATATTATAAGTACCCATAGTTCAAGACCAGTCTTAGCTACAGAGTGAGAACATGTCTCAAGTTAAAAACCAAAAACCATGAAATGTGGTTTAGGGATAGAACTTGCCATGCATACAAAAATCACAAGGTTTGTTCTCTATGGTCAGGAAGTGGGAATCCTGACACCAGCCCATGTCCTGATGGAAAGTCCTCCTGGGAAAGAGCATGAGAGACACAGAGACACTAGGGAGAGTTTGGCCAGTGACAGCAGAAACAAAAGACAGTCAACTCAAACAGCTGCATTAAAGCAGGCAAAGAGATGGTCACGAAGATTCAGAAATAAAGTGATAACAGAATTTCAGATATAGACAGACTCAAACCTAGAAGTACGCAACAGAGATGGACAGGCAGGCTAAGTATGGACAAGATCAGGAACCCTGATGCTGCTTCTAGGGCATGAGTCCAAGAAATACTGGGGAGACAAAACGGGGGCCCTCATAATAGTCTGACAAAGGTCACCTTGCCTCAGTGTGCCAGAAGAAACCACCTTCCTGTGCCCAACCCACTATGGCTCCATCTCTAGTTATACTCTGCCCCCATGTTCTAGAAGAACTGTAAACAAGGGCTCACCAACTTCCCAAACTACTCCACACTACCAGAGAACTCTGTCTTTTACCTCCCATAACCGGATGCTCAGTGCCTGTGCCAAAAGCGAGGAGATGAGGCCCAAATTCCTTTGCATCCATTCAATGATACCATAGTTCCAACACCATGCTGCCAAACTGAATCCATCCTATGCCTGATGGTGAAAAATGACTGGGGATTTATGACAACCTGGCCATGGCAAGGTGAGTAGCTTCCCAATGGTCAGTAGCAGGTGAACATCACTTAATATCACTAGAATCAAGAGACAAAGCTCCAGTCACAGAGATGGAGTTCTGGGAAGCTGGGAGATAGTATAGAACCTGGTGGTCAAGGTCATGTAGATGTTCTATTACACAGGCACAAGATTGACATAGCCTGGAAATCAGGTATGAGGGTTCCAGCAGATGAGAAAACAGAGAATTTTGGGGAACAGAACCGAGGAGCCAAGTGGCACAGGCAACAGGAAGCCAGTGGATAGTGTGACATGGTTATATTGTGTTACCATTTCCCCTCCTCTGGCTTAGAAAGCCAGACAGAAACTCACCATTTCTACATGCTGGGGATAAAGTGTCCTCCCTTGACCCCAATCCAGTAAATGTTTTACAGGGAATCCTAGAAAATTTCAAGTTTCCATCTGTAACATTTGCAATGTCACATCTAGAGGTCATATATGCTTAGGCATTAATCCTAAATCATTATTACTGTAACATTATTATTTGAAGTCTATAGAAGGGATATTCTCTGTATATAGGTAAGCATCACAGCAAATGTTGCTAACTGTGCTGGAATGTTTGACTTTCAGCTCACAGAAGACATTAAGTAGATTCCAGGCTGAGGGGCTCTTTCTCTTTCCCATGTCCTCTTAATTTTCCCCATTTCTATTCTCACTCTTTCCATCGGCTAGGACTTCAGGCTTCAGATCCGCTTAAACTCTCCATACTGAGAACTGGAATCCAGCATTAAATCCAAATCTCATCTTGACTCAGAACCCATTTCCTGAAGTCTCCTTTGGACCTTCACTACACTCCTCACACCAGGTCCCTGAGACCCTTGCAAGCTCTCTTGGAGTCAAATCCTGTGTACGCAATCACCTCCCTTAGGCACTGGCTTCCAACCTTTGGTCTCTGGGATCCAAGCTCAGCCTCTCACGTCCTACTTCACATGATGACTTATTCCTTAAGATCTACAAGTCCTGTCCTACTCATACAGATCCTCCTTCCACAGACCCTCTATTCCCTCATCCATCCTTAGAGACTGGGAACCACCAGGGACTCACACCTCTCCTGTTCTTTTTAAAACATTCTGTGCTTCATGAAGACACAGCCTTCTGGAACAAGCCATTGGCCTGTTTGTCCTAGGGTGACAGGCAAAGGGGATGTACTCACCAAATCCCTAGCCCCTAACATCAGCTTCCCTGACTGTACAGCAAGCTAAGTTCCATATCCTACTGTTCTATGTTTCAGGGTTCCACAGAAAGAGCTTGTGGACTTCAAAATACCTCTAGTTTTTCCAAAACAATTTCTTACTCTTGGCATGCTGTGGTTCCTGCACACTGTCTGCAAAGAGCAAGACTGCTCCATCTTGAAAAGAAAGAAAATGAGTGAAGGGTAGAAATTAGGTGATACAGTGAGGTGATTAGGAATAAACTTAAGGCCCAGGTGATGACAGGCACTTGCTCCATCACTGAAATTTATACCACGGGTTTTGCTGATTTGAGACAGAGTTTCACTATGTACCCAGTATGACCTTGAAATACCTCTAGATCAGGCTGGCCTGCAACTTTTGATCCTCCTTCCTGCCTTAGGCTCCTGAGAAGCTGGGGTTACAAATCTGCACAGATGCTAGTTTGGAAGTGATATTCAAATCAGGCCTTGGATCTCTCCCCTGTTTTACCTTAACAGGGAACTGTTGGAGGAACATCCAGAGAAAGAAAGGAGGAGGCAGAAAGGGGTGAGACCTCTGTGCATGGCAATTCCTAGTATCCTGCACACAGTGTTAACCATCAACCTGGCTCTGGTCTCAAGCAGCAAGAGTACGTTCCAAAACCAGTGCTCCACAATAATTCTAATTGTCTTATGGATAGCCACAGAGAAGAGAGAGATGGACACAAACATGAGACACAGTAAGATTCAGGTAGCTGGAGGGTAGTGGTTCATGGGTATAAATCTCAGGACTTTGAAGGTGGAGGTCAGAAAATTCCTGTAAGCTTGAGGCAAGCCTGGGATAATTAGTAAGTTTCAGGTCCATCTTGACTACAGCAAGACATTGCCTGAAAAAAATATGAAAGAAATGAAAAAGGGGAAAGAGTTGAGGAACAAATATACAGGACACAGAGAGCTCAGAACCAGGGGAGCTCATGTATCCTCTAGACAGGATTGGGTTACAGGCACCATTCCTCTGCTCCCGAGTATCTAAAATCTCCTCTGACACCTGTTACCAAGCAAAAAAGATTCAATGCCAGCAACAGCCGGGTCTCCAGGGAAAACCATGAGAGCCCCAAGTTTTCAGCCTGTATCAGGGGGGAGACTAGAAGAGACTGCTTCTGAACTGCCTCACTAGCTGCTCTGCTTCTGAATCATGTCCCAAAAAAGCTGGGCTTGTTTCCCACCTGCCAGGCCCTCCCAGGGTTGCAATGGGACTAGGAGAGCAGAGGGAGTTAATCTACCCTAAACCCCAGTGTGTGGCCTTGAGGTCTGTGTCCTACTGATCTTACTAC